>WTXK01000426.1:0-37956 GCA_025769895.1 Lactarius psammicola | reverse complement strand
CTTGAAAGGATACTTGGACCTCGGTGTGGTCTAATCGAAATTGCTCCAAAAAGCGGACACGTTCTCCCCTTCTGATGGTTTCTATGAGTTCTTCTTCTCTTGGTGGTACTGTAATGAACCAGAAGTAGTCGTCTTTGTTCCAAAGTAGAAGAGATTCTACTGGGTGATTGTTAAAGGTGGGATGGGCCGCTAAGTGCCAGTACAAGAGTTGTTCTTGGGCTGCATCGGCGATACTGGGTAAATCTTCTGTAACGAACTCTTCAAACCTTGAAGAGGGTATTACTTTGCCGAATGGAAGTAGGTTTATTAACCTTCGTAAGACTAAGGAGATGTCACTCCAACAGTCTACTTGATTGAGTGAATATGTGTCGACAAGGGTGGTAGATGGGTAATAAGTTTGAAGTTGTCGTTGTTGATGGGCTTCAAACAAAACTTGAGCTCTTCTTGCTTGCTCTTCTTCAGAAATGCGCACTGGAAACGAAAACACTGAACCCCTTTTTATTTGACCAGAGTACCCAACTATCTACTACAAGCACTTACTTTTGTAGTAAGTGATTATAGTACTTCGTGGTCTGGGTAGTGCGTAATGTATTGGAAGGGGTCAGCAGGGATGCGGGGATGGAAACAATACCCTATCAAATGAGGGCTGGTCTGGATTAGGTCTTCAAAATGATATCCCTGTTCAACAGCGTACACTCCTCCTTTGTGGAAAGCTAGATAACCGTACGTGGTTATCACTCTTCCGTCTAGGAAGTCTTGTACTTCCAAAATGACTAAGGAGTATACGTACCCCCGTTTGATGATGTTGTTTAAAGGGGCGAACGCTTCGCAAATGCCTTGCCTGAAGTTGTAGCGAATGCTACCAAGGGGAACGTCGGCACTGGGATGGTCAAGAATTGCCTGAGAGCAGGCGTATAGTGGCTGAATGCCCAAAGAAAGGGCAAGAGTATGGTTGCGGGGGTAAAGGGTCTGATAGTGGGGCGACTTGCACCGGAAGGGGAGGATACCAGGGAATGTGGGAGGACTGTCGCACAGTTGCTGAACAGTGTGGAAGTTATGGATTGATTCGCGATAAAACTTGCTGATAGGCCTCCACTCTTCTCCCCTGATAGTGTGAACTGCAACGAACTGATGAGGGTGCTGGCCTACAGCACCAAGACAAGGAGGGGGACGGATAACAGGGGCAGGGGGAGGAATATTTTCTTGGTCCTCTGTTGGTTCTGGATGCGGGGTTTCTACCTGCTCTTCACCTTCTGCCACGTGATTGTAATTGATGGGGGAGTCTGGGGTAGTTGGTCGTGAAGGGACAAGGAGAAATGGTAATGGTGCGGGTGGCAGAGACTGTGGACGTGGGGGTGGAGAAACCAGACGGACTGTGGGGACTGGAAGGGATGTAGGTGCCACCAAAGGGGACCTGAATACGGGGGTTGGTGGATAGACAAGCTCCGGACTAGGGGAGCGTGGACTAGATTGGATTGATGAAAGAGGAGACGTTGAGAAGGGCTCTGTGCGTCGAGCCAACTGGGGAATTAAAGGTGATGGCAGCGCTGATACAGCAGCCTGCGCTTGAGGACTAGCAACTTGCTCAACTACTTGAGCGATTTCAGGGAGGGGGACAAGATTCAGTCCCTACTGGCGACAAAGAATAATGAAGGGGGGATGAGGGAATGAGATTGTCGAGGGGGGCGTGCCAACGGAGAGTACCCTCCGTAGGAATAAGAACCAGACTCTTCGTCCCAGTATCCAAACTCTGAGTGATCGTACTCAAGGGAGGACACTATCAAGGATATCCATGGTCAGATTAAGTAGACTGTCCAAGTGTGATGACTTACTCTCAGTAAGTCAAGGACGCTTGAAACACTTAAGAAGGTGACGACGGATAGAGGGGAGGACGAAGAGGATGATGTGAAGAACAGAGAGGAAGGCTTTAAACAAATGCAAGAGAGCAAGGAGGCAGAGCAGATCAATGGTGATGAGCAATGCAGAAGACTATAGGGCTTGCAAATGGGAGTTCACAAGTGGACAGTCTGAGGGACTGTCCGTTGTATTGCGCCAGCTTATATACCTGGCTACATGGTGTTTACATAATGGAATACTCTGGAAACTGGTAGAAGCTTTATAAATACCATCCAATGGCAATAGTCTCTCTGGGAATGTCCTAGAAGCTTGTGGAAGCTCTATAAATACCATCCAATGGCAATAGTCTCTCTGAGACCTGGTGACCTTTTCCGCAGTTCTTCTGTGGAAACTGGTAGAACTCTGTAGAAGGTTGTAGAACCTTCTACAAGGAACTAGTCACGTGACAGATCACGTGACCCTCGGAGTATAATTTCAAACTCCGACTTCAGATTTCCCAATTAGGAAGTTGATTACGTAATACCGGTCCGGTCCGGACCGGCCTGAACTCTTGAGTCATAACCTAAGCTTGACGGTTTATGACAATATCCCCTCACATGGGCCAAAGATGACGCTCTTCAAAAGTTCCTCAGTGATGAACTTGGCAAGGGATATATCCATCCGTCAAAATCCCCCTATGCGTCGCCTTTCTTCTTCGTTAAGAAGAAAGATGGAAAACTCCGACCGGTACAAGATTACCGGAAACTTAATGACGTCACTGTACGTAACCAATACCCCCTTCCTCTTATATCAGACCTTATCACAGACCTGAGCAACACCGAGATCTACATGAAGTTGGACGTTTACTGGGGATACAATAACATTCGCATCAAGGAAGGGGATGAGGAAAAAGCTGCATTCAAGACACGCTACGGCCTTTTCGAACCCACCGTCATGTATTTCAGACTCACTAACTCTCCGGCTACATTCCAAACGATGATGAACTTCATCTTCCGGGACGTCATCCTGAAACACAAACCCCTTGGCACTACGGTCCGCATCTACATGGATGACATTGGCATTGCCTCTCGTTCGGGTCTCGCTGGCCATGTTGTGGTGGTCAGCGACGTTCTTCAAGTAGCCCTCAATCACGACCTCTATTTCAAGCTTGAGAAGTGTGTTTTCCATGCGCCCTTCATGGATTACCTGGGGGTAATCCTTGAAAAGGGGGTGACCCGCATGGACCCTGCAAAAATCGCAGGCATCCGCAATTGGCCAATTCCCAAAACCATTAAGGACGTTCACTCTTTTCTTGGTTTTTGCAATTTTTATCATGCCTTTATTAAAGGTTTCGCCCATCTCACACGACCCCTGAATGTACTCATGAGGAAGAATGAAGAGTGGAAATGGGGACCGGCCCAGCAAAATGCGTTTGACACCCTTAAAACGCAAGTAACGCAGGAACCAATACTCACGCACCCAATAGTAGTGGATCCATTCGAACTAGAAGTGGATGCATCAGGATATGCCATAGGAGGGGTCCTTTTACAGAAGAAAGAAGACGGTAAGTGTCATGAACTAGTATGCCGTGTTCATGACTTAGTTATACCAACGTACTATCAATAGTACTTGCCACACTCAAAGAAAGGGTACTATCAAGTTGTCCGACTAGGACCCTTGGTTCCACCTCCCATATAGTAGGAAACCTGGGCTCTATGGTCCCACCATGTCCGTTTGTGCAAAAGTGATGAGTAGAGGCGTCCACAATATCGCGTTTTCATTGTCGCCTGATGTTTTTGGATGATTTAACTTGTTATAATTTGTGGACAGAGTCCAAACAAATTACTAACGGGTAAACAAGGATCTATTATTAGTATTAGAAGGTTCCATGACCTTCTATAGCCTTCTACCGGCTTCTACAGGATGTACTGCGGAGAAGGTCACGAGACCTAAGAGAGACTAATGCCATTGGACACTATTTATAATGCTTCCACTGTATTCCAGAGTATTCTACTGCGCACAGACCATGTAACTAGGTATATAAGCTAGCCTAATACTACGGACAGCCCTCAGACTGTCCACTTGTGACAACCACTTGCTAGACTCCCCTGTCCATTCTCTTCTACCACCATTGAATTGAATCTTTCCCTCGCAGTCCTGCTCGTGCTCAAGCCACTACTCCTGTTCCTCCTAGTCACCCTCCTCCTCTTCCCTATTGTTCACCGTCCTCTTTCAAGTTCCAAGTACAAGCGGCCTCACTGATCAGTGAGTCCTTCACAGTAAGAAGCATCCAATTGGGTACTTCTCTAAAACATTAGACCCCGCCCAACGCAACTACCATATTTACGACCTCGAACTGCTGGCAATAGTGGAGGCGCTCAAACACTGGAAACCTCTGCTCACTGGGTTGCCGCATGACATTATTGTCCACTCAGATCACGCAAATCTCCTTTATTGGCAAAGACCCCCAAAACATAAATAGACAAATCGCAAGGGAAGTAGTTGAACTGTCAGAGTATCCAATCAAAATTAAGCACATTGCAGGACGAGCCAATGGGCGTGCCAATGCCCTCTCACGAAGAAGCGACTACGACACTGGCGATAACAATAACCAAAACGTGGTAGTACTCCCAGACCACATGTTTATACGGACGATGAACGCAATCACAGTGGAACCAAATGAGCAACACCCGCAAGACAAGGCACAAATACAACACTGGATCAATGCGCATCGACTTGTAAAGGCAGACAGAGTATGGTACAAAGAAGGAAGATACGTTATAACCGGGGGAGTAAACGAAAAGCGTACAATTATCGATGCTCACCACACTCCCCCAGTATACGGACACCCAGGCATGACCAAAACAGGCATGCTTGTTGCACGACGTTACTTCTGGCCTGGTATGACTAAAGATATTGTGGAATACGTCAAAGGATGTGCCAAATGCCAACAAAACAAAGTCAACACACAACCAACTCGCGCACCTTTGCAACTGATATTCCTGAAATCAGAAGTGAAGCCATTCGAAGTAGTAGCAATGGACTTTATTGTCAAGCTGCCATCTTCTGGGGGATATGACTCAATTCTAACGGTCACCGACCATGACTGCACAAAGGCGGCAGTCTTTATCCCATGCTGTGAAGAAATATCTGCAGAAGAAATGGCGCAACTATACGCTAAGCATGTTTTTGCATGATATGGACTCCCCACTAAAATAATATCCGATAGAGATCCGAGGTTTGCGTCCTGATTTGCAAAGGAATTATGCCGACAACTAGGGATCGAACAAAACATCTCATCAGCATATCACCCAAGAACGGACGGCCAGTCGGAACGAACCAATCAATGGCTGGAGCAATATCTACGCTTCCAGGTAGACTATCACCAGAAGGACTGGCTCCACTATCTGCCACTGGCAGAATTCACGCATAACTCATGGCCCCACGAGGCAACAAGGAAGTCTCCATTTGAGCTCCTCATGGGATACCACCCTCGCGCTGATTGGACGGATAAGCCATCCCCTATCCCCCAGATAACGACATGCATGTGTTACGTGTCTACTGGCACGTGGCTCGACTTGAGTGACAGATAGGTGACACTACTAGAGACGACTTAGCGATATGACGGCCCTCGTGGCACGTGATCGTGGGAGTATAACAGTAAGCCCTAGTCGTGGGACAATACTGACTCAAAGGTGATGACTATAAGGCAGACTCCTACGAGGAGGAGCGCAAGACTTATCCCGATGAGGGAAGAGAGGACGAATAGAGACAGAGTAGATTCAAGAAGACCAAGCTGTGGACTACGGCGCAGCTTGGCTAACCTTATATACATGTACACGAGGGCTTTAAAGCGCCTCTTGAATGGTAAGTAACCAATCACGTACAGTATGGTTATCGTAAGAGTCTGTGTGAGTCATATAGTATCGTCCAATCACATCCTCATTCCTTATCGTACAGTACTGGTTTATTGGGACCGTTATCTGTGAGTCACATACCACTTATCGCGTGTCAGGAGTCCGGGGATACGAGCTACCCGGAACCTCGCATCGTAACACATGGAACAGCTTAAAGAAGCTAGACAAGAAGTGCAGTCATTGATAACCAAGGCCCAGACCCTGTGGGTCAAACACAAAGATACGCCCAGGTTCAAGATGGGGGACCAGGTATGGTTAGATGGGCGCAATCTCAAAACGAGTCAACCAAGTGCCAAGCTAGTGGCCAAATGGCATGGCCCTTTTAAGGTCAACCAGGTGATGTCCCCCTACTCTTATCACCTGGAGTTACCAGTTCAATGGAAGATCCACCCGGTATTTCATATTGACTGTTATGATCCGGACGCTTCAGTCCTTTCACATGTATGTTGCCACTTACCTTTGCTTCGGTTCTGTTATCTTTGTTACTCCATTGGTGTGTCCCCTTTGTTCTATATGTGGTTTATCCCCTTTTGTCTTGTGCTTTGGATAAGAAAACCCCAGATAACAACATTTACATATGTCTGTCCTTGTGTGTTCGTCTTTGTGACTTGAGCACTATATATACTTGTACTTTACACTGTAAGAAGCCAGACTTGGCTTCGTTTGCAATCTAGCAACCTTGCCTTCGTACCTTTGGTGTGAACAGTCCTTCCCTCATCTTGTGAACCACCTCTCTCGACTCTAATTGAGTCAAACCCTCCTTCGAAGTCTTTGCAGTTGTACTATAACAATGCCACACCTGATTGACTTAGTTCACCACCAAGATTAGGCGTAGAGAAGTGTCTTACACTTCGGACTAGGTGTCCTGTCACTAAGTCAGTTGTGCACATCGTGCATAACATCCAATAGACACTACTAGAGTCGTAGCATCACAGACAATAGACGTCTTTGCTCATCTATTAGTGTGTGTCTTCACAGACACTCTGAACCTTTGAACCACCATTTGCACAACGCCCCTGCTAGGGCGTAACATCGACCTTCTCATGCCTTATCGAGAAACTACCATTCACGGACCAAATTTCATGCGCCCACCACCAGAACCTGTAGAAGGAGAAGAGGAATACGAAGTCGAGAAGGTTCTAGACACTTGGCTATTTGGCAGAAGACACACATGGCAATATTTGGTCAAGTGGTCCGGATACCCAGACTCGGAGAATCAGTGGGTCAATGAAGCCAATATCTTTGCCAAGGACAAGATAAGGGAGTTCAAACAATCAAACTCCAATGCAAGGACGTATTTAAGAGCTATCAGAATTGCTGAGTCGCCTCACCTCTCACCTCCCTCCTATTCACACTCATCACCAAACCTCATGGACTTTGCCTACTATGCCACTAAAACCGCTGAAGAGGTGTTCTCTGCCAAGTTATTGGAAGGACTCATCACCCTCCTGGAAGCCCAACGACGACTCCAGCAAGTTCATGAAACTGGCAACACCGCCGCCCTCGGATGGGAAACCATCGACAGCGACGACGACGACCACAGTGCAGGAGAAGGAGCCGCTGTGGTCCATGCAGCTGCAGAAGACGAGGGTACGGTGGTTGCCCCAATTACCAGGGACGAACTCGCCGCTGTGGAGCACGCCTTCCCTGGCCCTGTGCAGGCAACATTGTCTGAAGACACACTACAGCCCAGGCTGCTTACAGTGTGGAACGTTCCTGACACGGAGGAGTATCGCAGTGGAACTCGGGACGACCCTCTCATCGTGGGAGAAGATATGAGTGACACCAAGCCCGTACCGGTACGACTCTGCATTCAAGGTGACGGTGAAGAGGCCTGCAGAGCTCTGGTGGTACACCACGCAGGCGTGGACCAACGAGCAGCTTGACGCCGCGCACACCGTGCGGAGAGAGAAGCTGCTGAAGAGGCACGCCGAGATCAGGTGAATGTGCGAGTCCAGGCTCAAGAATTCGGACACATTGATCGGGAAACCGATCTATACCCAGCTGAGCACCCCCATATTACCTATGGACGATACAAACACTTACCCGACGACACCCTGCACGCCTCCACCACTGACGGAGAGCCCATTATGTGACACAAATATCAAGAAATCATAGACAACCCCCTCAAACAGCCATTCACTGCTGAGACCCCAGTAGGGTGGACTCGAAACGCAGGGAGGGACTACATACCCTGCCCACTCACAGTACAAGGGATTAGTCGTCCCGCTCTCTGGTACCAAATCATCAAGAGCGATGACCCCCTTATCTTGATGGGGACCGACCGAACGGACTGCGTGTACGCGTCCCCGTTCTACGCCACGCCAAGACCAGTACTCCCTCAACCCCCGAAGTATACCGAAGATGAGTTGAAGACCCTGGAATGGGGGTACCAAAGGCAGCCGGTGATAGATCAGTGCCTTCGGGCATTATCAGATAAGTCGATCCCTGCCGAAGTCCAACGATACCAAGCGCTGATGCAAGATCAGCAGTGTTTGGGACAACGCGTGAAGGAGCTCGAGAAAGGCATCGCAGTCCTGTACGGGAGGCGGTCGTTATGCGCCGCCCGTCTTCACCACGCTGACGCCCTCGCACGCCTTGAGCGTGAACGACGACAGCTTGGAGATCCCGAGATACTCTGGGAATGACCGGACCAACAAGAATTCCACCAAAGCCGAGGGTACTAGGATGTGGGCATCCTTTCTGAAAAGGGGGTGATGTTACGATGTAGGATTCCAGGTAGCTTGTATCCCTGGACCGGCGACATGTGATAGTGGTATGTGACTCACAGATAACGGCCTGATAACCCCAGTACTGTACGATAAGGATGAGGTATGTGATTGGCTTGTTACTGTACAATATCTATGACTTGGATGGACTCTTACGATAACTATACTGTACACGATTGGTTACCTACCATTCAAGAGGCGCTTTAAAGCCCTTGTGTATATGTATATAAGGTTAGCCAAGCTGCGCCGTAGTCCGCAGCTTGGTCTTCTTGAATCTACTTTGCCTTTACCCGTCTTGTCTCTTATCATCGGTCTAAGCCTTGCACTCCTCTTGATAGGAGTCTGCCTTGTCATTATCATACTCGAGTCAGTATTGTCCTCCGAGTAAGGACTTGCTGTTATACTCAAGATCAGTCACGTGCCGTCGAGCTGTCATCTGACATATTCGCTAAGTCGTCCGATCCAGTTGTTGCCATACCCCTGCTCAAGTCGAGCCACGTGCCAGTAGACACGTAACACCCATTGTATGAGAAGTGTTGGACCTGTGGGGGCACAGGGTCATATGGGTACGTAAAGAGGCACAGATGCCAGCCTCAGGACTCGCAAGAGTGTGTCAGCTTGGATGGAGACACCATGGACGCTGACTTCAATCTCTATTGGGACAACGACTAGTCAAAGTCGGGTCGCCTTTGAGCCTGAAGGGGGGATTGTGTTACATCCCAAATTTTTATTTTACTTTACTTCTCTTTTGTCTTGGATGACTCATAGTAAGGGCACAGCTTTGTCTTATGTGACTCACTTACTGGACTCATGACTTGTACTGCCTATTGTTCTGGCAGGTGACTCCTTATAACTCAAACTAATTTATTGTTCTCTGTGACCCATTGTCCTAGTGACTTCATTGTCCTAGTGACGTCTATTGTTGCAGTGACTCTATTGTTCTCTAGTAGTATAAGTAGAGACATGGATGGGGCCTTATGCCTCAGACTTGACTTCTTGTACCATATGGTATATTGAACATAGCAGTCTTTGAACCCCTCCCCTCTGTCTGATCTGCTTAAAGATCTTCTCTAAAGTCATCTGACTTGTAAGGTGATCTACTCGTCATCAGGAACTCTCTAAGTCCTCGTCGGACTTAGTACTCTTAACTCGCACGTGACCAACCTTAGTGTTTTGTCAGCGGACTAGTGTTGACCTTTACCCACGTCGGGTGAACGTCCCTACCATGATGTAACAAATAGGGAACAAGGAAAGTGTCATACAATAAGTAGAAGTACAATAAGCCCCTAATACAATAGAGGGCGAAACAAAGGGAGTGAGTGTACTTAGACAATAAGTACAAGGAGTGTGAAGAACAAAGATATATCACAATAAGGGTATAACAAAAGGAAAGTCCTCACACGTACTACAATAACAAGTCTTTGTGATTGTTCTGTATATATGATGTCATAGATAAGGTCCGAGATTGTAAAGATCATAATAATCTAATCTACATGTGTCCTGTATATCTAATCTAATCTAAAGCAGTCCGTTATCTGCATAAGTCCATTGAGCCGCTAAGTGCGCACAGGTCACTTATCAACAAAGGCAGGGCGCCCCACTGCACGCCCTGCCTGACGGCTAGAAATGTATGCTTGAAAGGAACCTATCACACCTGACTATCTTATTGTACCGAAAAAGAACTCCTTTCTTTCCTACCACCACCATGCCTCCAAAACCTATCCCCCCCACAATCCCTGTCACTCACCAGCAAATCACTGGTGTGCTTAACTCCACTGCTCAGGCCATTGAGAAACTACTCTCTCAAAACCCAGAGCTCACAGAAGAAGTACAGCAATCGATTACCACCTTCCTCAACATCCCCTCCATCTCCAGCATCATGGGGAAACCCCCTGCCCCTACACCTTATAATCCCCCAGGCAACCTGCTCAAAGATGTCAAAGACATCAAAGCCTCCATCCTTGCGCTGCAGAAAGCGATCTCAGCTGGAACACAACCCAGCGCCACACCCACCAAACCCTCTAATCCCAGAGGCAAGCCTTAGGAGACCCCAAACAAGGTCTCAGCTCAAACCATCTCCTCATATGCCAAGGCTGCTGCCCTCCCCCCACGTCCAAGTGTGGTGATCAGCCTGTCAGACATCGACTGGAACGAAGCAAGGCCCCTCCCGGCCCAGCTCTGTGAAAGTATCAACGACGCCTTATTCAATGCCCAGATCGATCAGGTCTGCGCTGCCGCCGCGAGGTGGACAGCAAGGGGTAATCTGATTGTTACAGGCAGCTCAGACACCACGGCGCAACACCTCCAACTGGCCATTCCCACCATACGTCAGCACTTCTCCAAGAATTACCTTGATTCCCAGGAATCCCCTCCCCCTCTTTCTGTCAGACCTAACGTAAAATGGTCTAAAATTCTCATCAATAGTGTCCCCACTGGAGTTTCCACCCTCTTTCCAAATGCCAAGAACCCCGATCAATGCCATGCAGCACTTGTCGCGGACAACCCCACTTATGCCTCCCTCAACGTTACCCAAAGACCCAGCTGGGTCCACAACCCCAACTCGTACACCGATAACGCCATCTCATCTCTGGTAGTAGCTTTCGAAGATCCAGATGGTTCCTTAGCACGCGGCCTCCTAGCTGGTAAGGTGCTTTATATTTTCGGCTCTTGCGCCACAGTAAGGAAGTGGAAGCAGCGCCCACCCCATCCCAAAGTCAATCACTCAGCCACCCCTGACACCAACCACCCATCACCACCCCACCCCAGCCCCGAAACAGTCCCCCTCACTCCAACCGACCTCACTAGTCTCCTACTCCTTAACCCCAACCCCGCTCCTAGTCTCGCCGGACCGACCACCAGGTCCAATCAAGGCATGAAGGGAAAGGCAGGTAATGCCGGCAGCTCACAGACCAAGACAACTCAGGCCCCCACCAGGAAGAAGAGGTAGTCTATGCCGGGCATGGGCACCAAACTGCCCCCACCAATCCCTCCACTTGACGATCACTAACCTCCCCCCACGGGGACGAGGAGCATTAAGATGTATAGCTAAGGCCATTGTTAGTCAGGACCACACCTATTCTGTAGTAGATACACAAGTGAAGTGCTACATGGGGTTATATGCCCTAAGGCGCACAGAAATGGATTCAAAAAAAAAAAAAAAAAAAAAAAAATCTTATTGTACCATACTGTATTGAATTTTTTGGACGAACACTGAGATAAGTTAGTACGCAGCTTTCTGTGCCCTTCTATTCAGTACCACAGGAATGACTCCACAAAGAGTGGGTCATGAGGTTTTATTTTTTAATTAAATAACTACAAATATTTCTGAAAAAACTTCGGCATGAGTGATCGCACACCCTTTCGAACCCCGCCTGTATCCATAAGCAGTCCTTGCTCACCCCCCCCCCCTAACACGTCACGTGATGTCACGTGACACTTTACAAGCATAACACCGACCTTAACATGTCACTTATCATCACGAAAAATAAATTATATAAATATGTCATGTGACTTGGTAAATGAAAACTTGTAGTCATTATTATAATAGAATAGAACGGAATGATTTTCATGGGGCGATTTTGTGGTTGGCAGGCTTATCTGGCCTTTAACCTTTTCCGTGCTCATTGTGTTGCCTCTGTACATGCTGTAATAAATTGTTTCCTTATTGCTGTCCTTGCTCTGTACACTTTCTGCCCCACAGGGACGGCCCAATGGACGTGGCATTTTTGCTGACACATAAGAGCGTTCTTTACCTTCGGCAGTTTGCACCTTGTGTGTCTGCACGCGTCTTACTGTATTACCTCAAAAGAGACATAGGAGTCATGTGTCAACTTTGGGACGGACGCGGAGTGGTGGGGTATACATGCGTGTTCGGGTACGTCTGGCCATCCTTTTCGTCGTTCTCCTCTTCTCCTCACATATGTTTACTTTGGTGGTTCCGATCGCATACCCTTCCCATCCCCTCGATACTCTTGAGATACTCAGTCTTGACACATCATTCCAAGCCCGCCCACTGATCACATACCCTCCTCATCCCTGATACTCCTGAAGTATTCAGCCTTGTCAACTACCGCCTCACGCCTCAATATCCATTTCCTTGCGCCATTCAGGATGTACTTGCAGCTTGTATGTGCGAATCATGCGACATTTTAGTTAGTCTGCACATGGTCATTGCATGCGCTGTACAAGCTCGAAAGCGTGTGCGTGAATAAGAGTGGGCAGAGGGTGGATGTAAGTACAGGGGTTAGAGAGGGTTGCCAAGCACTTGCCGAGATGCGCGAGACTTCGGACGAGATGGACTTCAAGCGAAAACGCGAGGGTCGACAACGTTTTAATGGTCAAAGAAGAGTAGAAATGTGAGGGGAATAAGGAGAAGGAGACAGGAGAGAGTATTTGCCGAACGAAGGCAAAACGCGCGCTAAGTCGATAAAACCGGGAGGGAGAGTTGTCGAGTCGAAGAGACAGAGAGAGAGAGAGCTCTTCTGAAGGCTCTGTGAATGTCAAAGACGACATTTCACAAGGAAGAACTAAGAAACGATAAAAGATTAGTATTTCGCAAGTCGAGGAGAGAAAAGCGTCGATCTTGAAGAAGCCGAGAGAAGTAACGCGCGAAAGCGACAACAAGTCGAGTGTCTTCGATTCAGACCGGACTCGAGAGTTGTTGAAATCACACCGAAGAGAACAAAAGTAAGACGGGGGAAATTGCCTGCCTTCATTAAAACGCGAATCCGAAGCCTTTATACATGCGGGCTGTACCTAAGGTCGGATGAGAAGTAAAACGACTAAGTCATACGTTGTGAGGGAATAAAGTCAAAGTGGGGGAAAGTAGACAAAAAGTCCGAGAGGGAGGGAGAGTCACCGAATGGAACACGAAATAGACGCTAGGTATGAAACACGAGTCGTAGGTAAAACGGGGGAGTCGGTGAATGTAGTCGCTTAGCCGAGCGACAGCGCCGATGGGGTTGACGACGCGCACTACCAGTACAAAGAGAGGTTAGAAAGGAGTAAGTAAAATTTTAAAGAAATGAATGGCGCGCCTGTGCCCTAGACAGAGAGCGCGAACTAAAACGATCCAGGAATAGAGTGAAACTTGAAGGACGGCGACATCGAGTCAATCGGCCTAGGGTGAAGATAGGAATGAAGAGATGGGGGTCAAGACGGGGACTAAATGAATGGTGGGTGAAAGATGGTATAGCAGCCTTGAGGTCGCCATCGTCGTAGCTGGAGGACTTCAGGTGTTACGTTGCCACAACAACGTTGCCTGACTTAGGCGCGAAGGAAGGCGATGACTGATACTGAAGCTTGATCCAATACACGAAGTATTGAGACTTAACGTGAGGATGTAGGCACGTGACTTCTTGCTAGTACACGGCGTCGAGTGTCTTCGCTCTCGATGCCTTCTAGAAGGAGTACGACTCTGAAGACAAAGGCTAGGACAACAAGTAGAGTGGAACAGTAGAGGAAAGGAAAGGAAGTTGAAGGTCCTAGGTCGCGAACAATGATGGTGGTATTGAGAAGACCAGGATGGGGATCCGTGGTCTGAACAACAAGCCTTATATACAGTTGTCGAGGGCTTTAAAGCTCCTCCCGAATCGTAAAGTAACCAATAGCGTAACTAGCTCGAACCCTAGTACAGCTATCCTAGTAATGAGTCATCGTACTATCTTACATGTGATAAAGCGCTCTCCTGCTGACTGATACGAGTAGTCCATGACTAATTACCGCTGACCATCGTAGTCATAACCGATGTGTCAGTGTCTTGGCCAGTCCGTGACATCACCCCCTTTTCAGGTGGGACGTCCGCGTTCCACATGATCCCATACTTCCTCTGGATCCATCATTGAACCCCTCTGCTCTTCGATCCGTCCGAGTCCGTCAGCCATTTCCAGTCTCCGAATACAGCCCAACTTAGCTGTGTTAACCTGCCCAAAGGCCCGTTCCAGCTCTACGATGCGTGCTTCAACCCTCTTTTGTTCGTCTGCTAAGGTCCTGTAGCGATGGACCTCCGCCTTGAGGGTGTCGTCGTGTAGGTCCCGGATACACCGGTCTACGATCCACTTGTCCTCATGTTGCGATTCGAGGTGGACCAGTTGATAGTGGGAGTAGACAGGACGCTGGTGCATTGAGTACGTGGGGGCAGCGTAGAGCGGTTGCGGGTAGACGAGGTCAGACTCGTCTATAACCCCAAGTACGATGGGGTTTGGACACATGATGGTCTGCACGTATTTTGCCTGGCGCGTGACGCCGTTAACTGTGATGGGGAATGCGATCCAGTGGGCTCCCTTGTTCTCCCAAAACCCTGGCGGTGGGTCCTTCTTGGTGCGGAGATCGCCCATTGCCGAGTGCATGACTACTCGGCCCACACGGACATCCTCCCGATAGATATTACTACCGGTAGTAGTCACTGCATGGGGCGTGTCATCGTTTATACTGCCGTAGGAGATCTGGGGGTGCTCAGCTGGGTAGTACTGGTCCTCTTCTTCATAAATTCCGCTAGTCTGGCTGCCTTCTGCTGCTGTCGTCGTTCCACTGCGCGTACGAACTGTTCGGTTCGCCAGGCGTTGGCCATTCTCTTCCACTCCCCATCCGCAGTCTTGCGCCACTTCTTGAGGCACTTGCAGGAGTCGACCGGCCCCACTGTTTTCGTCCTCTTCTTCCATGGTTTGGTCAGTGGGGTGATCGTTACGTCCACTTCCTGCACCTCGTACGTCCCCTCCGTCTGGCACAGTGAGCACCAGTTGCTGAAGTGGAGGAGTGGACACTGGGCTCGTCGCTGGATTGGGGAATCGACGTAGTACTTCTGCGACTTCTTGATGGGTGATCGGAGTTCCTCCGTTGGTTTCGGCGTTGATGGTGGCGCGCTGTACGCTCTGCGCGGCCTCGAGGGACAAAAGTCCTTCGTCCAGTTCGGCTCCAAAGACACGCGTCGGGGTGCCGCAGTAGTAAGAGGACATTGCATGTAAGGGGGAAGAAGATTCGTTGTTTGTTGTGGGAGTAGTAGTGAGAGGGGGATGAGACGACTTAGCGATGTTAGCCCGGCTTATATGTGTTTCTGCAGTCGGGTTTAGTGCCTTGAATTCTCTTATCGCCTTATCCGCGAATACGTCATTCTTGTCGACCCATTGGTTATCAGAGTCCGGGTAGCCCTTCCACTTGACGAGGTACTGGAGTTTACGTTTTTTGCCGAATCGCCGAGAGTCCAGAATCTTCTCGACCTCGTATTCTTCATCGTTATCTACCAATTCTGGTGGTGGGCGCTGATAGTTCGGACCATGTGTTTCCGTCTCACGATAGGGTGTGAGAAGATCGATGTGAAATACTGGGTGAATGCTCCACTGCGTGGGAAGTTCCAATCGATAGTTGACTGCGGACATCACCTGAACAACCTTAAAAGGTCCATGTCGTTTGGGCGCAAGCTTGGCAGTTGGTTGATTAGTGTGCAGGTGGCGTCCTTCCAGCCACACGAGGTCTCCTATCTTGTACTTGGGCGTATCTTTGTGTTTGATCCACAATCTTTGTGCCCGTTCCATCAGTGCCTTGGCGTCTTCTCGAGCTTCTTTGAATTGATCCACTCGGAGTGATACTTGTGGGATGGGTGATGGTCTATCAATCCAATCAGCGCGCGGATTGTATCCCATAAGGAGATCAAAAGGGGACTTCCTTGTTATCTCGTGGGGCCATTGATTGTGCGTGAATTCCGCCATTGGAAGATAGGAACACCAGTTATCTTGACGCTCGTTAGTCCAGAACCTTAGATATTGTTCCAGCCACTGATTGGTGCGTTCTGATTGTCCATCGGTCCGTGGGTGATACGCCGTTGATATGTTCTGACTGATGCCAAGGATTTTGCACAGCTCCCGTGTGAACTTTGATGCAAAGCGGGGGTCTCGGTCGCTGATAATCTTCGTTGGTAGTCCGAACCTAGTGAACACGTGTTTAGCATATAGGGCTGCCGTTTCTTCTGCCGTTATCTCCTCGTTACATGGGATGAAAACCTGCCGCTTTAGTACAATCGTGGTCGGTTACTGTGAGGATAGAGTCGTATCCCTGCGATGAGGGTAGCTTAGTGATGAAGTCTAGTGCAATGGTGGCAAATGGCATAGCTTCGGGCATTGGGAAAATAGGTGATAGTGGCGCTTTTGTTGGTCGATTGTTTATCTTGTGGCGCTGACACTTCGGCGCATCCTCTTACGTATTCCATTGCATCTTTGCGTATATTAGGCCACCAGTAGCTTCGTGCGATGAGTTGTGCTGTTCTGGTAATCCCTGGGTGTCCGTACACTGGTGAGTCGTGGTGTGCTTTGATAATCATTCGTCGGTCATGAAGCCCTCCAGTGACTATGCGTCTGCCATCCTTGAACCAAGTTCCTTCTACCCTTTTGAGATGATGAGCGTCAACCCATGGTTTCAATACCTCTTCGCTTTGTTGGTATATTGGGTCCGTTCTTTCCATTTCTTCTGGTGTAACGACTTGAACTAATGCTGGTGCGACTTCGGTGGTACTTGCTCGGATGAATAGGCGGTCCGGGAGTACTGTGACATCTTCATTGTCATGTTCACCTTGATCATAGTCTGGTCGTCGTGATAACGCATCTGCTCGGCCATTCGCGGTTCCTTTGATGTGATGAATCTCAATGTCGTACTCCATGAGTTCCTGTACTTCCCTGGCTACTCTTCGGCTGATCTTTTGTGGTGATCTCCAGTATTGCAAGTTCATGTGATCGGAGAAGACTTTGACTTTGTGAGGTGAGCCCGCCAGTAGTGGTCTCCAATGTCGTAGTGCTCTAACAATTGCCAGTAGTTCCAGGTCGTAGATATCGTAGTTGCGTTCTGCTGCGTTCAATGTTGCTGAAAAGTAGCCGATGGGGTGTCGCTTGTCATCCTTTTTGCGCTGTAGTAATACTCCTCCAATTGCGTAGCCAGACGCGTCGACTTCTAGTTCAAATTGGTCTTTGAGAATTGGGTGTGCTAGCACTGGTTCGCTTGTGACAAGGTTCTTGAGTGTGTTGAATGCCTTATCTTCTGCTTCTGTCCATTGCCATTCTACGTCTTTTCTTGTGAGTTTGTGGAGGGCTCGTGCATGTGACGAAAATCCTTTGATGAAAGCGCGGTAAAAATTGCAGAATCCGAGGAATGAGCGTACTTGTTTGACCGTGGTAGGTGTTGGCCAGTCGCGGATGCCCGAAATTTTGGCAGGGTCCATGCACGTTACCCCCTTTTCAAGGATTACCCCCAGGTAATCCATCCGCGGCTGGTGGAAAAGGCACTTCTCCAATTTGAAGTAAAGATCGTGTTCCTTTGCTACCGCAAGCACGTCTTTAACAGCTGTGATATGCCCTTGCAACGTTGTCCTTGTAGCAATGCCGATGTCATCCATATATACCCTTATTGCTGTGCCCAACTGGTCGTGTTTGGCGATGACATCCCTATAGATGTGATTCATCATAGCCTGGAACGTTGCCGGGGAGTTGGTTAAGCCGAAAAACATCACCGTAGGTTTGAAAAGTCCATAACGTGTCTTAAACGCTGCTTTCCCTTCATCTCCTTCCTTGATGCGGACATTGTTATACCCCCATCTGATGTCAAGTTTGGTATAGATGGATGCATTGCTGAGGTCGAGAATCAAGTCGTCTATAAGGGGAAGGGGATACTGGTTGCGTATGGTCATGTCGTTTATCCGTTGGTAGTCCTGTACTGGTCGGAGTTTGCCATCTTTCTTCTTGATGAAAAAGAAAGGTGATGCGTAAGGGGATTTCGACGGTCGGATGTATCCCTTCTTTTGCTGTTCGTCCAGGAATTCCTTAAGCGACTTGTCTTCGTCCTGTGTCATGGGGTAAACTTTGCAGTCTACTGCATCCGGTGTCCCTTCTTTGAACTTGATAGCATGGTCCCATGTGTGACTGGGAGGAAATTGTTGCGATGCTTGTTCGCTGAAGAGGTTGGAAAACTCAGCGTATTCGGGTGGCAATTCCGCCGCCTTTGTATATTGACCCGCCTGTATGGCCATGTCTGTTGCTACCCCTCGTGCTTGTATCTCTTCCAATTCTAGTTCTTGTATAATTTCTTCCTTTTCTTCGGTTAAGGTCTTTGTAATGGTTGTGCGGTCTGGCATGACCTTAAGTGTCTGGAGCCTGGTGGGTGCTACCTTGGTTTTGATGGTAGCATTGCGCCAATCGATCGAAGGTTGATAGGTTGCTAGCCAGGGGTAACCAAATATGAGGTCTTCCCGTCCGATGTCTGTAAGTAGGAACCTCATGATTTGTTCTTTTCCATCGTGTAGCACTTTGAGATCAGTGTAGTGCGTGATGAGTTCTGCTTTATTTTCGGTATCATCGACATTCCATATTTTGCGGGACTTATCTAAGCGTTGGATGCCAATGCCCATGCGTCGTGCAAATGCAGGTTTTATGAAATTGTCGGTGGCCCCGGAGTCCACTAGTGCTTTCTTTTCGGCCTTTGCGTAACTTGTGCAGATTGAAACTGGAATTCGTAGAGAACGGAAACGAGTCATTATCACAGAGTTACAGCATACTGCCCTCACCCAGGCCGATGGGTTCAGGCGCTCGGAAAACCCTCCTCCCAGAGCTTCTTAAACACGATGTCCTTCACTTCATCGGTATCCTTAGATACTCCAGTAATAAACTGGTTTGCGCGTTCTTGTGCCGTTATGGGCCTGTTACTTGTGGCGGCCACTCTTGGTTCTTCATCTTCGTCTGCTTCGATATATCTGCCCCTGCTTTGTCGTGGCGCGGTACACTGGCGACTGATGTGACCTTTCTTTTGACAATTATAACAGGTCACTTCCCTGAAGTCACGACGGTTGCCGCGTTGTATGAACCCCTGCCTTGGTGCAAATGGTGGGTTGCGGGGTTTGTTTTGTTGTTCGTATTGCTCGCGTACTTCTTCCGCTTCTGCGAGTCTTCCTCTTGTTCTTCCTGCGGATGTGTCCATCGCGTTAGGGTCGTTGGTACGTCGGAATCCTCCTGGCATGCGTGGGATCCATGTATCGTTGTTGGACCTGCCCGCGCTTCTTTGATCCAGACGGGCCTTCATGTGGATGTACTTCTCCTGTCTGTTCAAGACTGTGTTCTTCCATTCCGCGTATGTTTGCGGTTCGTCGAATTGATAGCAGGCTTCGTATAGCCCTCTTGGTAGGCCATTGGTGAAGAAATCGATTGTGAGGGCCGAGTCCAGTCGATATCCTGCTTGTCGTGCCAGCTTCTCAAACAGTGTGACATAGGCATCTACGTCACCTCCTTGCATCTTGATGCCCCTTTTTAATATGGTACGGGCTTGCTCTCTCTCAAGAGTGTTTGCGAATCTTCTTCTGAAGGCAGTTACTATTTCGTTCCACAGCCATTCGTTGGTACTGAGGACTCCCTTGTGTCGTACTTGGTCACCAATCCATCTGGCCATTGCGACGATCCATTCATTGACGAGGTCGCCTTGGATAAAGGTGAAAAACAACATGCTTCGTTGATAGGGGTTTATCATGACAGGGTTGTTGTTGTTGACCCCCCAGTATAGTTCCCATTGCGTGAGGAACTGTTCTGTTTTGGTGCGATCGCCAGTAAACGTGATAGGGGGGTTACCAATGAACTTATCTGATCGTGCAGCCCCTATGGCTACGTTGAGTCCTGCGTTAGGGTCTCCTCCTCCTCCAGGTGCTCCTCCTCCTCCTCCGGGTGCTCCTGGGAATCCTCCGCCCCTTGGTGGGCGTCCGTCGGGTAAATCTCCTCCATTCCACGGGTTCTCGGGGTCTTCTGGTGGTCCCCTTCCTTGAAATCTTCTCTGTCCTCCACTTGGAGGATCGTCTCTATCTGGTCCTACTGCTCGGTATAGTGCGATGTCATCGTCCGTGATCCTTTGTCCGTCTTGCATGATTCGGTGTCCTGTTGCGGGATCGATTGTCCCAATTGGTTCCTGCGTTTCCGCTTCTACACGTACTTGTACTTGCTCCATCATTGTTGCCATTTGTGATGTAATCGGGTACTCAGCTAATGGTACCGATGTGATATGTTCCACTGGTGCTGCAGCTATGTCTCGAATCGCAATTTGTTCTGCGAGTTCTGTGATTTCTTCGATGTCTGCTTCGTGTTGTTCGCTTTCACTTTCTTCGTCTGCAGTTTCTTCGCTGGCTTCTGAAGGTGCAGGTGTCCTTGATGACCCTGATGCGTTAGCTTCGTCTTGTCCGTCTATAGGACCCCAATTTCCTCTTGTTTGTACGTCACGTTCGAGTATATCACAGCGATATTCTAGTCCTGCAGGTCGTAGTACGTCCCAATGATTCTGTGGTGCGTTCCAAGCAATTTCTACCCAACAGAGGTTGTCAAAGTTGAACTCAACTGGGTACCACTGTGATGGCCTTGTGGGGATGTTTACGTAATAGCCGGTGTCTCCTCAAATTGTTCTCCACCGGGCTGCTCCTAAATAGATTTGCGGTACGTTGCGCTCTCCGCGTCGTTTGATGATATAGGGCCTAAACGTTCGATTAATGCCCCAACGGTCTCTTGTAGTCAACGCCACTTTGAAGGATCCTGGTCTTAATGTTACGTTGCCACAACAACGTTGCCTGACTTAGGCGCGAAGGAAGGTGATGACTGATACTGAACTTGATCCAATACACGAAGTATCGAGACTTAACGTGAGGATGTAGGCACGTGACTTCTTGCTAGTACACGGCGTCGGTGTCTTCGCTCTCGATGCCTTCTAGAAGGAGTACGACTCTGAAGACAAAGGCTAGGACAACAAGTAGAGTGGAACAGTAGAGGAAAGGAAAGGAAGTTGAAGGTCCAAGGTCGCGAACAATGATGGTGGTATTAAGAAGACCAGGATGGGGATCCGTGGTCTGAACAACAAGCCTTATATACAGTTGTCGAGGGCTTTAAAGCTCCTCCCGAATCGTAAAGTAACCAATAGCGTAACTAGCTCGAACCCTAGTACAGCTATCCTAGTAATGAGTCATCGTACTATCTTACATGTGATAAAGCGCTCTCCTGCTGACTGATACGAGTAGTCCATGACTAATTACCGCTGACCATCGTAGTCATAACCGATGTGTCAGTGTCTTGGCCAGTCCGTGACATCAGGGCGACGTTATGCCGATACTGGCGATGGCGTTCAACGAGGGCGGGAGAGACGGGGATCAAACAAGAGGCAAGGAACGTCGGTTTCGAGGTGGGGAAAGGAATGAAGATGGCTTTGATGTGAGGCGAGATGGGGCATGAAAAAGAACAGGTGAGTTGGTGGCGATGTCCAAGATGATAAGTAACGCGTGACTATTCGGAAGTGGCTGAAATGGCCGGAAATGGCCGATTCCGTGGCTAAGGGCCGAGCTACCCTTACAGCGCGACACGAGCTGTCTGGTAATCGTCTCGTGAGTATTAATTATCTCTTTATCCAATGCACACTTGATCACATCCCTTTCTTTTTTTATGAGCTCACAGGACTTAGCATTTATTGTTTATCATAGGATCTGCTGTGCAGTCTTGCCGTTGACGCTCCTCGCTGGCTCCTTATGTATGTATGTCATAATTATTGACACTCGCCTCCACTCTAACTCGATCGCATCCCTTTCTTTTTTTTGTGAGCTCACAGGACTTAGCGTTTATTATTTATCATAGGATCTGCTGTGCAGTCTTGCCATCAACACTCCTCGCTGGCTCCTTATGTATGTATGTCATAATTACTGACGCTCGCCTCCACTCTAACTCGATTGCGTCCCTTTCTTTTTTTTGTGAGCTCACGGGACTTAGCGTTTATTGTTTATCATAGGATCTGCTGTGCAGTCTTGCCATCAATGCTCCTCACTGGCTCCTTATGAATGTATGTCGACGCTCGCCTCCATTCCAACTCGATCGCATCCCTCTCTTTTTTTTGTGAGCTCATGGGACTTAGCGTTTATTGTTTATCATAGGATCTGCTGTGCAGTCTTGCCATCGACGCTCCTTGCTGGCTCCTTATGAATTACTGACGCTCACTTCCATTCCATCAGGGGCTCACTGCGGCATACATCGCCCACACTCGATCACATCCCTTTCTTTTTTTGGTGAGCTCATGGGACTTAGCGTTTATTGTTTACCTCTTCTGTCTTTGTCTTATTTGCTTATTATTTATCTCATGTTGCGTACAAGTATATATTCGTGACTAAAAGAAGCCAGAGCATGTGCGGCGTGGAAGGAAGCGTACAGTACTATATTACTTAAAAGAGAATGTGATAACGCCATGTGGTGTATCAAGTGCCGTGATCACGGCATGGGCGTGATCGATAGAAGAGTGCGTTTGCTGTTGAACTTTCCCATGTCGACGGGGAGGCTGTTCGACTTGAATTCAAATGCCTTTCACGACTGAGGCAGTTCCGCGCAAGCCTGAGGAATCCAGCACCATCTCTCTCTAATGTCCTTAGAAACCGGGGGTCTTGAAATTTGATTTGGAACTCGAGGCCATCGCAGAAATCGCGGATGAGGCGTATGTGATTTTCCAATTCTTCTTTGCACGTTTTTTTCTCAGAGTCGCCTTTCTCCCAGGTATCAATGAGTTCATCGTCATCTTCAGACTCAGGATTTGAGTCCTCAATTTCGTTTGCGGCTGTTACGCTCACACGGGTGATCGTGCGACGTGCAATTAAGTCTAGTTCGAAATAGAGTGAAACCTGGTCAAGGTCTCAGTTTCGTGATGCACAAGTAGCACGTGGAGCAGGGCTCAACACAGCACAGAGGAAGTGACTTGAAGGTCCTTCTGAATAACAGAGGCAAGGCAATAGACGAAGGCCCGCACGTTCTACTAAAGGTATCCTCAGAAAGGAATTCCTCTAGAGTCTGTGAGACTAAAGAATGATGTGATTCAAGAAGAAGTCGAGTCTACTTGTTATGATCCGGACGCTTCAGTCCTTTCCCATGTATGTATCCACTTACCTTTGTTTCGGTTTTGTTATCTCTGTTACTCCATCGGTGTGTCTCCCTTGTTCCATATGTGGTTTACTCCATATTGTCTTGTGCTTCGGATAAGAAAACCTCAGATAACAACATTTACATATGTCTGTCCTTGTGTGTTCGTCTTTGTGACTTGAGCACTATATATACTTGTACTTTACACTGTAGGAAGCCAGACTTGGTGTTACGATTTCTTGCCTTGCGACGTACTGCTAAGGGGACTTCTCACCATTTTCCCTGAAGTTGACGCCACGCGTTCCTCTATTCATGAATTCACATCTTTGCAACTCTTTCCCCTGCTTCACGTGACTTGTCTCTATTCCCGCATGCCCTGTACGTCATGAACAGTCCTTATCTTTGTTTTCTTTGTCATTGTTCCCCTCGACGTCACCCTACACCCAGACCCCTCACATATCTGCCTTCATGGACAGCCTCGCTTCTTTATCTCTGACTCCCCCTCACACCTGACGTCCCTTGTGATCCCCTTCTGATCTGATAGGCATTGCGCCTTTACTATACATTGATTGCTGCTTTCTATGATACGTTCTGCGATGACCCATGACTGCATACTATACGCCATGCATTGGATGCCACTTGGTCCTCTGACCACCGCGCGTCACTGATAGCTAACCCAGACCCTTGTCTTATCTCTGATGCCATACGATACCTGTCGCGCCCATGTGTTCCTCATGGCGCCATCTGTTTACCTACTATGCTGCCCTGTTGTTGTCTCTTTGGGGCTTGTACTAGTATATAGGTCGTAGTCGGACTGGCTTGTACAGCAGTTCTGACTTCTTGTGTAAATACCACATCAGTACTCACGAATCCGTCCTTGACTTGCCTTCGTGCTTAAGTCCCTTGCTCGCCTTCGTGCCTGAGCCTCGCCTTCCCTGACTAAGGTCGATAAAGCTTTCAAAGCTAGAACGACTCTTATTCATCACCGGACTGAGTCCTAACCCGACTCGCTCTACCAGAACCCCTGACAGTTGACTTGAAGTACACGTCGTACTTAACGCCCCTGTGGTGGCGTTACACTTGGCTTCGTTTGCAATCTAGCAACCTTGCCTTCGTACCTTTGGTGTGAACAGTCCTTCTCTCATCTTGTGAACCATCTCTCTCGACTCT
Source organism: Lactarius psammicola (assembly GCA_025769895.1). Classification (NCBI taxonomy): domain Eukaryota; kingdom Fungi; phylum Basidiomycota; class Agaricomycetes; order Russulales; family Russulaceae; genus Lactarius; species Lactarius psammicola. The sequence continues at coordinate 13,419 of WTXK01000426.1, read as the reverse complement.
AATCGAGTCAAACCCTCCTTCGAAGTCTTTGCAGTTGTACTATAACAACGCCACACCTGATTGACTTAGTTCGCCACCAAGATTAGGCGTAGAGAAGTGTCTTACACTTCGGACTAGGTGTCCTGCCACTAAGTCAGTTGTGCACACTGTGCATAACATCTATTAGACACTACTAGAGTCGTAGCATCATAGACAATAGACGTCTTTGCTCATCTATTAGTGTGTGTCTTCACAGACACTCAAAACCCTTGAACCACTCCTTGCACAACGCCCCTGCTAGGGCGTAACACTACTGTACAAGCTAAGTAGAGAGCAACTTATATACTAGTACAGCACCAAAGAGTCACAAACAGATGGTGCGATCCTAGGATCCGGGTCCTAGGAATGAGTCATCGTATAGTACATGTGATAATAGGAAAAGAACGCCATAGAAGGCCATAGAACAAGTCATCAGTAAGCAATGAGTCATCATAGTAATCAGTCTGAGGTAAGTCCGGCACTTGTATGTATGTGGAAGGAGATGAGTCAAAAGAAATGTGTAAGTAAAGAAAAGTGTCCGGAATCGTAACAGCGGCTGTGTTCAGGCGATGATACACCTCCACACATGAATTATCGTCGCCATCACCACCATCACCGCCATCACCATCTGTCACCATTCGATTGTCTTCCTCAATTCTCCCTGTGGCCATTGAAAGGGGCTTGAGGGAGGGATGAGACCAGAAGGGTGAGCATCGGTTTCGCGTTACTTCAAGGAAAAACTGTGCATTAACCGGATGGAATTGTTGGACCAGATGCTTGCATATCAAGAACCGGCTCACGACGAACTGCGGGCAGGTGCAGACGAATTGTCTAACGTCTGGTCGGTATCTCTCGTTCAATGGTATTGTTATCAGCGTTCTCATCGCTTTCTTCCACACAGCTTTGAAATCCTTCCTCCACCTAGGGAGTTCACGAAAGCGGCCAAGATCATTCAGCATGACCTCAAGCTTTCAATAATACGTCGGCGCAAGCTTTGTAATCAAGACCCACGTGAGCAGGTCTATGCGTGGCATGCTGAAGTGGTTGAGGTAGTCCTCCTTCACGCGCCGCCAACTACAAGAGATGGTAAGTCTCAATCATGTCTGCCTTTAGAGAGTTTTACTCACTGCGCCTCGATGAACATCGTCGTCTTTAGGCATGGTATTTCCCTGGGGTTCCCACTCCGTGCCCACAGCTCCCACCTCCCGCGTCGATACCAGTTTTCCCACAGGTAAGCCCACAGGTTCGGCAAGTTGTAGAAAACACAGAACTGATAACTTTGTTTCACAGCCCAGGCCTTGATCCCTTCAGGGGTCGGTGCCGAATACCCGGGGATGAGAGGGTGCGCACAGAAGTGGCGCTCCATCATCTCGATTACAGTCACGCGGTGCTCAACCGGACAAAAGGTACGTCATCCGGGTGTTGTCTCTTCATTGGGATCAGGCTCATCTTCAGGTATCGGACTGGCTTTGCAGATCGTTGGTGGGGCGGGAATTCGGGTGGTGAGTTTCAAATTGTTGGTAGATGCTCTTGGTTCCGCAACCCGAAACCCTTCGCCCCAAGCGGGAATGCGAATCTTTAGTGGATTGGAGCGACCTCCAGTAAGTGTCAGTACACTTGCGTTGTTCCTTGCATCTGTGACTGAATGTTCAACAGGGGCTCCCAACGAATTAAGGTGACCACCGCCGAGTGTGAGACCACTTGTGCTGTCCCCTATGCCCTTGGCTGAGGATTCTGCAGGTACACCCAGCAAACCAGTACGACTGCCACCAAGCTCGAGACCAGCTGCAACCGAAATCGTAGGGCCTCCCAGCAAACTGAGGTGACAGCCGCTGAGTGTGAGACCACCTGCGCTGTCCCCTCCACACATGACTGAATATTCCGCAGGTGCACCCAGCAAATCAGGACTGCCGCTGCCGCTGAGCGTCAGACTGCCGGTGACTGAAATCGCAAGGCCTTCCAGCGAACCAAGGTGACCACTGCTGAGTGTCAGACCACCTGCACTATCCCTAATGCTTGTGATATCCTCCTGGCCCGGAGTCCTGTGGTTTGATGGCGGGTAGTCAGATTTTGATGGTGTTTGGGTCTCCACTTAACATCACATTCACACTGTCTTGCTCACAGATCTCTCCAGGGACGCTTCCTTCACAGTCATTTGGATCCACACGGCCATAAGGCTTGAAGGTAACATCAATGAATGGATGCTCACGTCTGGCACGCTGAGCATTGTACACAGAGGTGGGTAGGTTTCCTTTGAGGCGTCTTTGGAGTGCTTCACGCTGATGCCACCAACATAGCTGGTGTTTTGCTTCGGGCCAAACAGAACGACTGGCACCAATTTCTGCCATGTCCTTGTCTGTATGAACAAACCTCGGGTAGATGCCATATACATCGCGCAAGATGGCTGCCCAAGCTTCTAAAGCCCTGGTACGTTTTCTGTCTTCCAGTGATGATGCTGTCGTTAATAGGCAATATGACAGTGGAAACCCCATGTTGTCATATTCTCCAAGGACAGTGTATAGCTTAAGGTGCCGTGAATTTGTATTATCTGTTTTTTATTGTCAGCACATCCTTTTCTGATGTTTCAACTGTCCCTTACAGGTTGCATCCATCCCAATTTCAACCAACTTTCCCTGAAGCGGCAAGGCTATCTTCTTCATCACCCATCCAACCTGCTCAACTCCCTCTATTGCCGGAAAATTGAGGACAGCCACATCATCTTCAAGTTCGCCTAGAAGGGTCCTTATTGATGGTACTTGTTTTATATCACGCTTCCAAAGTGTTTCACTCATTGTTGTCCAGGCTGAATGGACTTGATGAGCGGTTATATGTGGGTAAGTTATCTGAACCTTTTTCACGACTTCATTTGGGCATAACCACTCCAGGTTTTCTCGGATCTGCGCTGTGGCTTCAAGGGGCATAGAAATGTTGTAGTATGGTATATGTTTGATGTGATGTTCAAGCCATATTGCAATCGTGTATGTGTTTTCTTCGCTTCTCAGATTTGCACGACATGAAATATTTAACTTGCTTTTGCAGTTATACCGGTGCATACCAATTGTGTCCCTATGCTTTACCCCTTCTTTTTGGCTTGGTCGAATCAGTTGCTTTCGGCTTTCATCCTGACAACACCAGTACCCGCGTTTTATGGCCATTTTTCAAGAATAGGTTTTCTTTTACCCTGTTTTATGTGAGTTATTCTTTTCTCTTATTATTAAGGGCTTCTCTCACGTGAAGCGGTAACCAGTGACCTTCCATATCTCATATGCAGTTGTTTGAACATGAGCTTTGTTGGAGATCAATGGATCTATAGGTAAGTCATAGCACCCATAAAAGAAAATCTGCTCTGTTGTTTTGAATATGTTCTTTAGCTGCTTCATAAGTGCGTTCTTGTCGTCAAACTTGATGGGGATATTTTCCTAGATGGGTAAGTCCTCAGAGATTTGGAAATATATTTCCACTCACTTTACTTTCTTCACATGTTAGCTCCATATCACTTTTCTCGAAACCATTGCTGCCTGGGGCCATGGCTGGTGAGTGGGGTGGACCTTCATCAGTTTTATCTTGTTTCCGCTTCTTCTGCATGCTTAGCTTGCTGGCACTCTGGCATTTTTCACAGGTCTTGTATTGATAACCAATTGGAAGGACTGCCTTGCACTTTGACTGGGAGCAGTGGCTCTTGGACAGTGGGGTGAAGTCATCATTTGCAGTGGGTGGCATTTTGGTTGGGTATATCAGTTTGTGTATATTGTGGACTACAAGTTTTCGTTTACTAAGTCACGTGACATGATTATATAATTTATTTTTCGTGATGATAAGTGACATGTTAAGGTCGGTGTTATGCTTGTAAAGTGTCACGTGACATCACGTGACGTGTTAGGGGGGGGGGTGAGCTGGGCCAGCTGTATCCATACCCCCAGATCGCGGACAATAGTTATGGAAACAGCTCTAAGTCGACATACAGTATACTTGTTCGTGGTGATGCGACGCGATCGCATTACAATATGAAACAGTGGAGTGGGAAAACGAAGGTTTTACAATACCTAAATATACAAGTTGTAACATAACGAATCCCGATCACCGAGGAGCCCAACGCTTGCCAGCCCAAAGCGCCTTGCGAACGAGTTGATCCACAAGACGCTCAACGCAGTGCTGGGCGGTGTACCCGCAGGTACGCTGCATCCATTGATCCTTCACGCTAGCTGCCACGCGACGAGCAGAGAACGTTCTTTGGGCGGTGCTCGGTGGCTACGACAGTGGGGTGATGCGTGCGGCGCGTGGGGTGCGACTCGCAGTGGCTTGGTGTCCCGAACCACGACGCGATTCGCTTGGAGGCGGCGCCAATCAAGAAAGGGGACAGGGCGGCTTCCCAGAACACGGGCCATGCGAGGCTTGCTCCGGTGTAGAGTGTGCTTGATCCGAGATTACCCCCGCGCACGACGCTGTCCAACACGTTGTAAGGCCAGCTCGAGCGCTGAGCCTGAACGGCCTGAAATCGCACATTTTCAGTACTCTTTGCTATCGGATCGGGTCGCGTGGCCGAGTTTCCACTTCGGTTTCGATTTCCACGACATCGCACCCACTTCAACATTGATCTCGCTTTAAGTCCCCCCATCCCCTCTCTCCCTCACACACACACACCCTCGTCACTCCTTTTTTTTTTTTTCGTTCACTCACCCTCGCGCCGCGAAAACTGACACAGATCGCCTCGCAAACAGCCACCCCGAAGCCGGTCCCCACGCCTCCGCGCCTCGTGCATCCATCGCCACTCCGTCTTCGTCGTATCGCCCACTATCTCGCCCACTTCACTAATCCCTTTGAGCTGTCAAGTAACCCCACTCATCGATCGCCCACACTGCGCCTTGTGTTAACGCGCGCCACCTCGACCTCTGTCTCTCGGGTCTTTCGTTTCTGCATCGCTTTCGTGTTTTGTCTCGTCCCTTTGTCTCGGTGCCCTTCCATGCTACTAGTACCCTTTACCTTTATTTTGGCTTGGTTTAGCTACAGGTATCCTTTGTATTTAAACAGATTCGTCTTGTGTGAATACAGGAGAGGAGCACTAGTGTCACCAGATTCCCCCTTTAACCCCTTCGACTTCCCGCGTGAAACCGATTCGAGTCAGGCCCAAACGAGGGCACTCGAAATCGAACTCAGGCTACTCGTGGTTACTTCGCTCGCTCTCGCCGGTTCGGACGGCAATCGTTATCGTGTCTTGTCTTGTCTCTCCACTCTCCGATACGGAAAAAATGGGCTCGTCCATCTGTGGCGAGTCAGTGGACAGCATCGAGCTGAGATATTTGGGCAGTCGTGTGAGCTCTCCATGTGAGATCGTACGCGTGCAGTCCGCGTCATTATCTTTGCTTCTCATGTTCCCTCAGTACGCCATATGGCCGATAATCAGCTCTGAGCGTAGGGGTGTCAGTAATTGTTGGCACCACCAGCACGATGGTGCTCACCGGGCTCAGCTGTGATGGTCGGAATAATTTTATACAGTGGTTTCTTGACCGGGATCAGAGGGAGCTCAAATTCACGCATGGTTGGCAGGTGCGGTGTTAGGGTCCTTCTTCGTGGCCCTCTCAACGAAGGTAGTGACATTTACCTCTGCCTCACTAACGTAGTTATTGAACGTGCACCTATCCCAGTTGAAAACGGTGAGTCGTACATGGAGCGATAGGTCGCACTCCCGCATGTGGAAGTACAGCTAGTTGCTCATTCCAGACAGGGTTTAGCGAGTGCCGGATGACGGGCGCAGTACTGGCAACCTTGTTACCAATTGACGCTTCCACGAAAGGGTCCATATCCCAGCCCATGTGAGCTACTTGCGATCCAATCAGCGGCGATGGAGTGTTAGAGGGCACAAAACAACTCACTGTTGGGCCACTTCGGAAGGTCCTTTGCGCCACAGATCTCAAGCACGACGATGCCGACGTGGTTGCTATTGCAACCAATGTGTCGTATGTTTTCCCAAAGTCTGGCCGGCTCGTCGTGTCGGGAGGGCGGACGAACCGGACTTTGATGCGCATAGTCCCACGCGCGGTTGCCAGTGTAATAAGGCGTGAGGAATGAGGCCAATGGAGTAGGGGTGAGGAGGAGGGGGGTTAAAATCTCTACTCTGATCCTCGGTAGTTGAAAGTGACGTACCTCATTGTTGGGACCGTCAAAGGCGAACGCAGTTCCATTGAACCACTGGTATACTGGAAACGCACACTCGCCCAGATAAGCGTTTCTGATCCTGTCCACGTCCCAGACGATAAATTCGAGCGTTCCAAGCTTGTGCATAAGAGACGTGTAAATTGGGAAGTCAAACTTCGCGTCCTTCGGTTCATAGACGGGATTGAGGTTGCGTTTGCACACCAGCATTTGGAACCGTTCGCCCGAAATACTAGTAGAGACGATCATGAAGCTACATAAGTGGGAGCAGCCGTAAGAAGTAGTAAGCGGATGCACGGATCACTATAGCCGTTTCTGTCTTCGGCGTTAAGGTCTTGGGGACTGTGTTTGCAGTGAAGAGTCCATCGGCGTGGTAGAGAATATGTTGTTGGACATAAATAGAACCCGGATGGTCCTGGAAGTGGAAGTTATGGGCGTATTTGACGAAGTAGCCATAGGGTACGGTGTAGGGGACACCGTGACGAGGGCTTACATATCACCAATCTGCCATGGACCAATGGTGCAAGAAGGCCGAAATCCCGGGCGGCGTAAACAGACTCCGAATACAGAATGCTAGCTATCCAGGGGATCGGGGGAAGTGTGGGGGAAAGTGTCATTGCAGAGAAACGAAACCACCTTCTTTCTCTTCGTGTCCCCGTCTTTGCGCACAGTAACTTGTTGGCTCGCCAACCCCCGCCTCACGCTACCTGTAACTCGGGTAAGGGACATACAGTATTGTCCTCTTTGGTCATCCAGCACTGGTGCTCCTTTTGCAGAAAAGGTACTAATTGGTTCTATTGAATTGTTAAGGACGCAATGATGGCCCGGAATAATTGCGACTCCGTAGACATGTTCCCTGAGTCGAAAATTCCATTGATCTACAGGAGATTGGCGCCAGGGTTTCGCAGCGCCGTCCGGGCTCATCGGTAACCCTGGTCCTGAGATATTTTGGTGATGTACTACTGATTTAGGGTATATTAGGTTCGATCCGCAATCGTGTTAGTGCCACTGCCTCAAGGAGTAAAGCCTAGTAAGGTTCAAGTTCTCTCGACATCATCACGAGTCCTCGGGTGTGAACATCTGAACGACTGGAAATCCTGCACCCTTGGTAGACAACACGAGTTAATAGAGTCGGGTCATAGGGGCAAAGGCCGCTATCAAAGGTGCTCCGAGTCGAGAGCTGGCGAGGTCCATTGAGGGTCAAGTATGCCAGTGGCAGCCGAAATATGCACCAAGATACCCAATACCAATTCGTTACGGCAGCTAAGTCGAGCTTACTCCTTCCGAGTCGGTTCTAAGCTTCTAGCATCATCTCCGACTGAATGCTCAGCGCACGTTCCTTTCCATGACGCGGATTGAATCCGGGCTCCGGGTCACTTTTCCCGGGTCAATGAACATCCCCCGCATTTCCTCAGTTCGCACATAAAATGGGGTAGTAGATCACTTGAGCCACCCATATCCTTATCACCCTCTGATCGCCTCCCGGCTTTGACATTCCCCATCTCTTCGCCTCTATGTCAAACTCAGGTGTGGGTGAATCTCGCTGCATGTGTATCTGTCGCAACACCTGCCCTTGTACCACTACCACAATACGCACTCTTGTACTATGCTTTGATGGGACTGGCGACCGGTTCGACGCAGATGTACATCATAATACTCATGTCTCTCCATATACCTCTCTCTGACCAAAGGGCCACCACCTGTAGAACACGAATATTGTGCAGTTTTCGTCCTTCCTGAAAAAGGACGATATGAGCCAGCAGATGGTCTACTACCAGGTCCGTCTGACGTGCCCATTATTCTGTACTGCAGCAGCAGCAGCCCGCCCGTAACTTGAAATGTCTCCCCAGTCTGGCGTCGGGACATTCACTATCCCCCAAGTCATAACGCCGGTCAAGGCATTCATCCAAAAATATGTCAACATGGCCATCGCGAATCACCTTGACGCACACATTATGGGGACGTCATGCTAATTTGGTCCGTATGAGTGCCCTTGAGCTTACCTACCACTCTCCGCAGGTGGCTACGAATTCCTGATGGAAAACTGTGAGCTCATTCCCTTTCAGGAGGAATAGAATTCTCACCCTCAGGCTATTGTCAGATCGTACCGGCGATAAGATATGCATCTTCGGTTTCTCGCGCGGTGCATACACCGCACGAGCGTTGGCGGGCATGATTCACAAGGTCGACGGTCACGGATCGCTCGGCTCTGACTTCGCCCTGACTTTACCCCCCAGGTCGGCTTGCTTCCAGCAGGGAATAGCCAGGAGGTTCCCTTCGCCTATCGACTGTATACACGTGGCGACAAAGATGGACGGGAGCAAAGCGAGCAGTTCAAAAAAGCCTTTTCGATTGATGTCGGAGTGGAATTTCTTGGCGTCTGGTATCTGTTTCGTTCTCTGCTTGCCGAGGCATTTAACAAACGATGGCGCGCCATGTAGGGATACGGTCTGCTCTGTCGGTCTTATCCCGCGCGAGCTCCCATTCACGGCGTCCAATCCTGCCGTGCGCGTTTTCCGTCACGCTCTTGCACTCGACGAACGGCGTGCGACTTTCCGGGCGAACTATTGGCACCGAGGAAGAGAAGACGACCACAACGACCACGACATGAGGCGCGGGAAAACCGATGTTCGCGAAGTTTGGTTCGCTGGTTCTCACGCCGGTTTCGTTTTTCCTCTATTTTTTTATGGCCGCATTAATCTGATATGGTGTGTACGCAGACGTTGGAGGAGGGTCAGTTCCAAATAGTACGGAGAACAGCCTTGCCAGAATCTCACTGCGCTGGATGATCCTCGAGTGCTTCCGTACTAGAACCGGAATTCGGTTTGGAGAGGACGCCCTAGAGAGGATTGGTGTGGACACCAACATCAAGGGAGGGACTCCTGACTCCACATGCAATGCGTCAGGACTGCCCGAAACGGCCGCTACGAGAGGCAGAGAGCGGAATGACGCCATGAGCCCAATTCATGACCAGTTGAAAAAAAGGGTAATTTGGTGGCTCCCAGAGGTCATACCGCTACGACATCGTGGACACGGTCTAGAGAACTCGAAGACTCGGCGGGGACACCACTGGTCGTATGTATCTCACTGATGCCCCTCGTGACCGACACTATTCATTTCCACAGGGTGAACTTTGGTCGGCCGCGTGAAATAATCCCAATGCGTGAGGGCGAGAAGATTTTGGTGCATCATTCTGTGAAACTGAGGATGGAAAACCTAATGGTGGGGGGTAGGGCTTACAAACCAAGGGCCAAGTTTGATTCCGACTCGGAGGAAATTGAATGGGTGGATTGACCTAGGGTTTCTTGACCCCACTCCAACCCCCAGACTACAGCCGTTTTCAATAGGCTTGTCCGCATAATTGTTTTGGCAATCGGAATAAACGGAGGTCAAGGACAACTAGTTTTTTTTTTTTTTTTTTTTTTTTTTTATATCCATTATTGTGCGCCTGAGGGCAGAGTACCCTATGTAGCACTTCACTTTCTATATAATGACATGTACAGACTCTCGAAACTGTCAGAAGCCTAATGACCATACATCTTAGTGCTCCTCCACCCCCGGATGGGGGCAGCAAACAATCATCAAGTGTTGGAATTGGGGGGGGCTTGGGCCCAAAAGTGCGCGGTGCTGACTACCTCTTCTTGGTGGCGGGTCGAGTTGTCTTAGTCAGAGATCTTCCGGCATTGTCCTCCTTTCCCTTCATATCTTGATTGGACCTGGTGACTGGTCCGGCGAGGTTCGGAGCTGGGGCGGGAATAAAGGGAGTTATGTCGGCTACGTCGAGTGTGAAGGAAGAGGAAGGGACTAATTCAGTAGGTGTGAGAGCTGGGGAGGATTGGGGTGATGTGACGGGAATAGCGGTTTGAGTGGATCTTGGAGGGGATGGGCGCTGCTTCCACTTCCTTAGAGTGGCACAAGAGCCAAAGATAAAGAGCACTTTGCCTGCAAGCAGACCACGTGCTTGGGAACCATCTGGGTCCTCGAATGCTACCACGAGGGAAGAGACAGAGTTATCGGCGTATGAGGTGGGGTTTCGGACCCAACTGGGCCTCTGTGTAATGTGAAGTGCGGCATAGGCAGGGTTGTCCGTGACAAGTGCAGCATGGCACTCATCTGGGGACTTGGCAGGTTTGAAACCAGAAACTCCAGTGGGGACGCTGTTGATGAGAATTTTAGACCATTTGACATTAGGTCTGATGTTGATAGGGGTGGGAAGTTCCTGGGAGTCAGGGTAACTCTCGGCAAGGTGCTGACGGATCGTGGGAGTGGCCAATTGGAGGTTTTGCACCGTGGTGTTTGGACTGCCTGTGAGGATCAGATTGTCCCTTGCTGTCCACCTTGCGGCGGATATGCGGACCTGGTCGTTGAGGGCTAGTGACAGAGCGCTGTTGATGCCTTCGCAGAGCTCGGCTGTTGAGGGCCTTACCCCGTCCCAGACAGAGTTGGAAAGGTTGACCACCACACTTGGGCGTGGTGGGAGTGCGGCAACTTTAGCAAATGAGGAGATATTTTGACTGGTGACCTGCCCTGAGGTCTCCATGGTTCTGCTCTTGGGATTTTTGGGGTCTGTGGGGGGTTTGCTGGGCTTTGGTCCAGCTGAGATCGCTTTCTGGAGCGCTAATAGTGAAGTCTTAATGTCTCTGACATCTTTGATTATGTGGGATGGGAGGGTGGTAGAGGGGGTGGAGGAGGGGATGCTCTCCATGAGTTTAATGATGGTGGGGTGGGAGTGGAAAGAGTTCAGAGCTTGTTGCACATCCACCATTTTGCCTGGTGATCTAAAGAGGATACTCTCTATTCCAGTGGCAGCGGAGGAGAGTACACCAGCGATTTGCTGGATGGTAATAGGTGGGGGGGGGGGATTGGGTTTTGGGGGCATGATGGTGGTATGAAAGAAAGGAGTTTTTAGGACAACTAGTTAGTAACCAGTTATCCTCAATAAAAAGGGTGTCACGCACTGTAAGGCGTGAGTCTTTGACTTTTCGCAAAGAACCCACGGTCCGGGCCGCTCTTACCGATTCTCAGCCACACAAATTTAAACTCCGCTTTCTTCGAATTTTCTTTACTCTTTCATATTTCTATTTCCATACAATAAATACTATAATTAAAACAAATGTAAAAGATGTTAAAAACAAAGTAAAATAGCGCGTAAATAATGCGCAAACAGTGTGTAAATAATGCATTTTGTGTATCGGTTTTGGTTGTGTGGGAGGGAGGGGAAGGGGGACAAACAATACTGTACCTTCTTCCTATCCCCACCAATGGCTTCCTTTGATATCCCCACTGGCCCCCCTATTACCGAAAGGGGGTGCACCTACCTTGTTTCCAAAGCAAAGGTGCACTGCGGCAAATGCCCCACCACAATGCCCCCATATGGGAGCATTACATATGACCACAAGAGAGGGGAAATGACCTTGGAGTGGGCCAATGAGGATGAGTTCCTGGTTTGGCTTGCTGCCAAGGAACATGAGAAAACAATCAAATTAATTGTGAGTGTTACTGAGTGGGTGGACTCACCAAATTGGCGGGCACGGCGCACATTCAGGTGCTTGCAGGAATTCTCAGGCGGGAAGCCCAAGCGTGAAAACACCCATCAATGGGATTGGAAGATCCCTTCAATGAAAACAGGTTGCCAATGCCACCTGATCGTCAAACAATATCCGCATACTGAGACAATTCTTGGGAAGTACGAGGGACAGCACAATCATGCGCTTGGCGATGAGAACCTCCGATTCCTCAGACTGTCAGACAACATCTGGAACCTTGTCATGGACACAATTCACGCAGGCACGGATCCCAAGGCTATAGTGAGTGTGACAACCAATAATTTATTTCCCGAGCCAATGGCTATCATTTAGCTACAACACGTGCGTGTTGCGACGTGAAGAACCGGAACTTGGGTAGCTCGTATTCCCAGCCGGGTGACATGTGATAGTGGTATGTGACTCATAATGATAACAGTCCTGATAACCCAGTACTGTACGATAAGTAAGGAGGCCGCGATTGGTTCGTACTATATGACTTGGACGGACTCATATGATAACCCTACTATACGTGATTGGTTAACTACCTTTCAAGAGGCGCTTTAAAGCCCTCGTGTATATGTATATAAGGTTAGCCAAGCTGCGCCATAGTCCGCAGCTTGGTCTTCTTGAATCTACTCTGTATTCATCCGTCTTATCCTTCCTCATCGGTCTAAGTCTTGCACTCCTATTGATAGGAGTTTGCCTTTCCATCATTGTCCTTGAGTCAGTATTGTCCCTCGTCTAGGGCTTACTGTTATACTCCCATGATCACGTGCCGTAGAGGCTGTCATATCACTAAGTCGTTCATCAGTAGTGTCGCCGATTCCCTGCTCAAGTTGAGCCACATGCCAGTAGACACGTAACATTAAGACCAAGCTCCCATTGTGGCGACCGAAACTACTGCAGACAGTTGGGTATTCGTGCAATACTCCATCGAGAGAAGAGGAGACCGAAACGTCCCCGTCTGTTACCTTGCCAACGCACAGTGGGGTACAATCAATAGTACAACAGGATACTGGGTCAAGATACCCACAAGACCATCCAGATACTACCCAGTTGAGTTCAACTTCGAACACACGTGTTGGACTGAAGTCGCATGGAGCCCCCATAGAGGAAGGTGGGACGTACTCCGACCCACAGGACCTGAATACCACTGCAACATCCTACGAAGCGAAGTAGCGCACCAAGACCAGTGGGGTCCAATTGACGGAGCAGGAGACGACAGTGCGCCGGCACCATCAGAAGGTAGCACTGAACCAACTACCACTGAGGACGAAGTAGGAGACCACCTGGACATGGAAGAAGAGCAACAACGAAGAAGGTTTGAAGAAATACGCATCAATTCCCTAGCAGCACAAGCAGAACAAATCGCTATCAGATCACCAGCAGCTATGGCCACAGAAACCCGCACGTACACAGAGGAAGAGAACAAGCTTGCTGATGCATTGGCTGAACGAAGAATGCAAAATGCACACGAAGAAGAAGCGCCTCCGCCACTTCAACCAGAAGAACGCATTATTGATCCAAACACGGGTCACCACGTTACCCTCGACAAGCTTGCAAACCAACGTATGTATGGACCCGACCTACCAGACCCGCCATCCAATAGAGAACAAAGCCGTGTATGGAGCTATCTTGCAAGACAATGAGTGGAAGGTGAAGGGGTACCCGCTAACATTCCACGTGGAGGCGGACCCCCCGGACAATACCCAGGAGGGATGCCACC
>WTXK01000425.1:0-37998 GCA_025769895.1 Lactarius psammicola | reverse complement strand
CAGGGTTAGATATCGCTGCGATATTCTTGAACGAGATGTACAGACAAGAGGCAATTGGGGTCCCATTGACGGACAAGACGAAGCAAACGCATCAGGATCGTCAAGGACACCGGCACTATCAGAAGCCAGCGAAGAAACCGCTGAAGACGAAAGCAAAAGCGAACAACACGAACAAGAAGCAGCAATCGAAGAGATCACAGAACTAGCAGAACAAATTGCCATCCATGACGCAGCAGCAGCACCAGAAGCGTATATTGTCTCAGCACCACTAGCTGAGTACCCAATCAGATCACAAATGGCCACAATAACAGAACCGGTACAAGTACGCGTAGAAGCACCAGCACAAGAACCGATCGGAACAATAGACCCTAATACAGGTCACCGAATCATGCAGGACGGACAAAGAATTACCGATGATGATATAGCACTATACTGTGCTGTGGGCCCAGACAGAGACGACCCTCCCAGTGATGGAGGAGGAGGTGGATTTCCAGGAAGAGGACCACCCAAAGACCCAGAAAACCCATGGAGAGGAGGAGGAGACTTACCCAATGGACGCCCACCAAGAGGTGGAGGATTCCCAGGAGGAGGCGCACCCGGAGGAGGAGGAGATCCTAACGCAGGACTCAATGTAGCTGTGGGAGCTGCCAGAACAGATAAGTTCATCGGCAATCCACCTATCACCTTTACTGGCGATCATACCAAGACAGAACAGTTTCTCACACAATGGGAACTCTACTGGGGTGTCAATAACAACAACCCCATTATGATCAATCCGTATCAACGAAGCATGCTATTCTTCACCTTCGTTCAAGGTGACCTTGTCAACGAGTGGATTGTTGCCATGGCCAGATGGATTGGCGACCAAGTATGACACAATGGAGTCCTCAGCACCAACGAATGGTTGTGGAACAAAGTAGTAACAGCCTTCAGAAGGCGCTTTGCAAATACCCTCGAAAGGGAACAAGCTCACACCACATTAAAGCAAGGAATCAAGATGCAAGGAGGTGATGTAGACGCTTATGTTACCCTATTCGAAAAGCTGGCATGCCAAGCAGGATACCACTTGAACTCCACCCTTACACTTGACTTCTTCACCAATGGACTACCAAGAGGGCTTTATGAAGCCTGTTATCAATTTGACGAACCACAAACATATGCAGAATGGAAGAACGCGGTCCTACGCAGACAAGAGCAATATATACACATGCGAGCCCGCCTAGATCAAAGAGGCACGAGCAAGTCAAACACTGGAGCATGGATCCCTCGTATGCCAGGAGGATTCCGATGCACAAACAATCCAAATGCGATGGACACATCAGCAGGACGCACTAGAGGAAGACTCGCAGAAGTGGAGGAAGTGTTAGAACGCTATGAACAGCAGAACAAACCCCGCAATCCACCGTTTCTGTTACGATTCCGGACACTTTCTTTACTTACATACTCACTTTGACTCATCCCCATCCATATTTGTATAAGTGCCGGACTTACATGATACTGATTACGCGTATGACTCATTGCTGACTGATGACTTGTTCTATGGCCTTCTATGGCGTTCTATTTCTGTTATCACATGTACTATACGATGACTCATTCCTAGGACCCGGATCCTAGGATCGCACCATCTGTTTGTGACTCTTTGGTGCTGTACTAGTATATAAGTCGCTCTCTACTTAGCTTGTACAGTAGACTCGACTTCTTCTTGAATCACATCATACTTCAGTCTCACAGACTCTAGGGGGATTCCTTTCTGAGGATACCTTTAGTTGAACGTGCGGGCCTTCGTCTTTTGCCTCGCCTCTGTTATTCAGAAGGACCTTCGAGTCACTTCCTCTCACTCTTGTTGAGCTCTGCTCCAAGTAGTATCACTGAACTCAGTTCTTGATCGAACTATCGACTTCTACCGAACTTGACTTAGTTGCACGTCGCACGATCGCCCGTGTGAGCGTAACATTAAGTCGAGTCTCTACCCTTGAACCACGGTGGCTTCCCCAAAGAAAGGAAAAAGCCGTGCTGAAGCACAGTTCCAATCCGAATACGTTGAACGAACCAGAGAAGACACTTTATCCGACACAATCAAAGGAACAGTTGTCTGGGTTGACGAAGGAGAAAACGAAGGGTATTGCATCTACGACCGAACTTCAGGGTATACTCCAGTAGAGTATCTCCAAGATCTTCGCAAGTGGGCAATCGTGGTCAAAAGCAACACAAGTGGACAGTGGTTCACCTTTCAACTAGCACCACCCCACTTTCAAACAGGACCACTTCGCTCAAACAAGAGTCTTTTTGGCATAAACCCTGACCCACCAGAACAAGTAGAAGCACCAGAAGAAACAACCCAACCAGAAGAACCACCCCAACAACAGACCCAAGCACCAGATATGTCGCAAACACATGTACAACCAGTCCAAGTCTCAACTAGTACCACCACTCCATCTGTGCCCCTCGGAGGCAGCGGTGGAGGAGGAGCCCCTGCACCTGCACCAGGAGGTGGAGGTGGAGGAGGAGGTGGAGGTGGAGGAGGAGGAGGAGGCGGAGGCGCACCAGGCGGAGCACCAGCACCTGGAGCAGCTCCAGCAGGCGCAGCCCCAGCAGGAGGAGGAGTACCCGATGGAAAACTCGGAGGAAACCCTCCTGCAGAGTTCAATGGGGACCGCGGACAAAGCAAAGCCTTCCTTCTTGACTTCACCATCTATCGAGGCATGAACCCGAACGCAGCTATACTTCGAATCCCTTATCAAAGGGCCATGACCTTTTTGTCCTATGTCAGAGGACCATTGGTACAAGATTGGGTGCAAGAACAAGTCACTTGGCTTAACAATCAGATTGCTACGGGGGTGTTACCAGCTGAAGAAAATTTGTGGAACGAAGTAGAGATTCGATTCCGCCGCACCTACACCGACACTTCAGAAAGACAGAAAGCGCAAACCGAAATTTCCAAACTAAAGATGGAAGGAGGAAACATCGACGACTACAATGCCAAATTCGCCAACCTTGCCAATAAAGCCGGATATACCCTTAATGAGGAAGTAACCCTTAATCTATACGCTCAAGGATTACCATTCAAACTCATGGAGAGTATTCTATGCCAACACCGACCAGTTAATTGGCAAGATTGGACAGAAGCAGCAGTAGAGCAACAGCGAATTTACAATCTCCTTCAAAGCCATTTGCGCAAGCCCACAGGTGGAAACAATCCTCGTCGCGAACAATGGCGTCATAATATATACGCCAACAACAATCGAAACCCCAATGCCATGGATATTGGAAGAACCCGTGCAAGAGCAACCATGACCGAGGCAGACAAGCAACGCTATCAACAAGAAGGACTATGCTTCAGATGCGGCAATAAAGGACATATTTCGCACAACTGTCCTCAACGCCAAAATACCCAAGCATCTGTTGCAACAACCTCTTCCACTACTCCCTCAACCACACCCACTGTAGTTGCCACGGTCAAAGTAGAAGGAAATGCCAATATGAAAGCCTCAGACAAAGCGGCAGCTTACATAGCAGCCATGCAAGCTGACTCTGATGATGTCAAAGCGGCTCTTGAAGAACAATTGTTTGGGAAGCAGGGTTTTTCCAATGCTTGAACCCCGCGGCCTGGGCTAAAGCAATGAAGATTAGCGTGTACCATAGCAGATATCGATCTATGCGAATTCCAGTCTTATTTGAATCTGCACACGCGACGGCCGAAAGACAAGTACTTATCGATTTGGGAGCAACAGACAACTTTATCAGTAAAAATCTGATAAATCGACTCAAGATTTCCACATTACTAGTGGCAAAACCTATCAAAATATGGAACGTAGACGGAACTCATAATCAAGACGGTGAAATCACACAATTTACTGATCTTGAAGTCACCACTGGTAATCAAACCAAGACGCTTAGGTTCCTCATTACCCACTTGGGATCCAATGAAGTAATTCTAGGATACCCATGGCTCACAGCCTTTGAACCTAAAGTACACTGGAAGGATGCTACACTCGACAAGGAATTCCAACCAGTAGTAATCACAAGTCTAGGATACGTGTCGGTCGCAAATCGAAGGATTATAACTAAAGAACAATGGGAAAAACAAGTTGAAGAAATTCCCGACGAAGTGGTACACCTATACAAAACCACGACAGCTTCAGAATTGGCACAAAAAGCCGTAGACAAAACAGTAAAGACTTTTGAGGAGAGAGTTCCCAAAGAATATCATTGCCATCGCAAAGTATTCGATGAAGAAAGCTCACAGCGATTTCCGCCACCACGACCCTGGGATCATGCCATCGATCTAATGCCCAACGCACCCGCCACTATTGACTGCAAAATCTACCCTATGACTCAAGTCGAAGATAAAGCGCTGGAAGAATTTGTCAATGAACAATTAAAGAAGGGATATATTCGTCCATCCAAATCCCCTTATTCTTCACCCTTCTTTTTCATCAAAAAGAAAGACGGCAAACTCAGACCAGTGCAAGACTATCGAAAACTTAATGAGTTAACAGTGAAGAACCGATATCCACTTCCCCTTATTCCTGAACTAATAGACAAAGTATGGGAAGCGCGAATATTCACCAAACTTGACATCCAATGGGGGTATAACAATGTACGGATCAAACCGGGAGATGAATGGAAAGGTGCGTTCAAAACTAACAAAGGGCTGTTCGAACCCTGCGTTATGTTCTTCGGACTTACAAACTCGCCAAGTACCTTCCAAACCATGATGGATACTATTTTCCGCGACCTAGTGGCACAAGGATGGGTGGTAATATACATGGACGACATCCTCATCGCAACACCTGACAATCTCAATACGCATCGACAACTAGTACATCAAGTACTAGACCGGCTTGATGAACATGATCTGTATCTCAAACCGGAGAAATGCGTATTTGAAGTACGAGAAGTCGAATACTTAGGCCTTATTATTGGCCATGGTCAAGTGAAAATGGACCCGGTGAAAGTACAAGGAGTACGTGAATGGCCCACACCCACCAACCTTAAAGAAGTCCGCGGATTCCTTGGATTCTGTAACTTCTACCGTCGCTTCATACGAGGTTTTCGGCCATTGCACGACCCCTCAACGATCTCACCAAGAAAGAAACACCCTGGGAATGGACAAGCGCTAGGAATAAGGCTTTCGAAGAACTCAAAGCAAGAATTAGCGAAGCTCCAGTACTACAATGTCCAAAATTGGAAGCACCTTTTGAAATCGAAGTCGACGCATCTGGTTTCGCAATTGGAGCAGTACTAAACCAAGAAGGAGACGACAAGAAGATGCACCCGGTGGCATTCTTCTCGGAAAGTTTCACTCAAACAGAGCGAAACTATGACATCTATGATCGAGAATTGTTAGCAGTCGTCAAAGCCCTTAGGACATGGAGAACGTATCTTGTAGGATCCCCTCATATCATCACCATTCACACCGATCACGCCAACCTCATCTACTGGAAAGAACCAAGAAAAATCAGTAGAAGAGTTGCACGCGAATTCCAAGAACTACAAGAATACAATTTTGTCCTCAAACATGTCAGCGGAACAAAGAACGCAAGGGCAGACGCGCTATCAAGGCGAAGTGACTATGATGAAGGAGAAGAAGATAATGGCAATGTCACAGTACTCCCTGAAGAAATATTCATCAAATTAGCGGGGACAGAGGATGAATCAATCGAAGAACTCTCAATGTGGAGCGAACTAAACCATCATAATGATCCAAAACTCGAATGGATCAACGCCCACAATCTGTACCAAGACGATGTCGAAATGTGGTGTCACGAAGGAGCTCGAGTTGCCAATGTCGAGGGCAACATTGAACTTAAGAGGGGGGTAATTTCCCTTTTTCACGATCCCCCTCATCGCGGACACCCTGGAATAGCCAACACACATGCACTACTCAAAGAACGCTATTGGTGGCCACGACAAAAAGAAGATGTGGAAGAATATGTCAAGGGATGCGCAGTGTGTCAAGCAAACAAAATAAACACACACCGACAAAAACCGCGACTATTTCCCATCACAACGGATCCGGAAGCGCAACCATTTGAAGTTGTTACCATGGACTTCATCACTAAACTACCACCGTCAAAAGGATTCGACACCATACTCACCATCACTGATCACGACTGTACGAAGGCGGCCATATTCATTCCCTGCAATGAAACAATCACGGCAGAAGGAGTAGCACAACTATACCTTCAACACGTATACCCTCACTATGGACTGCCAAAGAAGATGATTACGGATAGAGATCCACGCTTCATTTCAACCTATATGCGCAATTTGTGTCGAACACTAGACATCAAGCAAAATATTTCGTCAGCATATCACCCACAAACTGATGGACAATCGGAACGCACCAACCAGTGGCTTGAACAATATCTTCGACATTGGAGCAATGTTCAGCAAGACAACTGGGTCGATCTACTCCCTATCGCCCAGTTTGCACATAATAGTTGGCCCAATGCGACGACCAAACGATCCCCCTTCAAGTTGCTGATGGGCTGGACGCCGAGAGCCACAGGAAATGAAGAAACGACAAATGCACCTGCAGTAGACAAGAGAATAGAAGACATGAAAGAAGCAAGGAAGAAGGCGCAAGAATGTATCAACCACGCGCAAGTACTTATGGCAGAAAGAGGCAAACGCAACTTCACTCCATACCAAGAAGGAGATATGGTTTGGCTGGAGGGCGTAAACTTACGCACTCATTACCCCACTTCCAAACTAGCGCCCAAAAGATATGGCCCTTTCCCCATCAAGAAGGTCTTATCTCAAGTATCATATGAACTAGACCTGCCAAGCCGGTGGAAGATACACCCGGTGATCCACGCTAACCTCCTGACACCCTATAAGGAGACGGCGTTACACGGGCCGAACTTTACCCGACCATTGCCGGAGCTTATCGACGGAGAAGAAGAATATGAAGTGGAGCAAGTTCTAGACTCACGCCGACAAGGCCGAGGACGCAAGCTACATTTCCTTATCAAGTGGAAAGGATTTCCCATGAGTGACAGTACGTGGGAACCTCGGGAAAATCTGACCCACTCTCAGTCCGCGATAACGGACTTCTATCGCCTACACCCTAACGCCGAAGGAGCGCCCAAGAGGACATAAAAGACAAAGACTCCTAGGCCAAGAACGCATCCTCATCACTCCCCACTTTGAACTCGAACCACTACTACCACTACTACCATGTCCTTTACCTCTGGCATCGTTCAAGACGAATATGAGTCTGTAGGCGAACGTCGCGCCTATCAGAACATAGTCGTCCCTACGGCACCAGTTCCTATCCAAACTCCCCCTCCTCTTATGATCGGATCCCCTGACATGCGGCGCACCCAGCTGCTTGAATCTGAAGTTTCGACTCCCACCTTCCAACCTTTCCCTTATGCACCCACAAACTCCCCCTCCTGTATCCCCTACCCTCGTCGACTCCGACACCGCCATAGCTACGGCAGTACAGGAAGAAATCGTTGGGCAACAGCCCGCACTAGAAGAAGACAATGGACTTATAGAGTTCATTGACTACAACACTGGGTCGGAGAACGAAGACAATGACGATGACCCCGGACTTCCATTTTTTCCAAATCTTCCTTCCTCCCCACGTTACTACCCACTCATGATCCCTAAATCCGACGAGGACCCCACTCGAGTGGTAGCGCCCTATATCTTTTACCATGACAACCATCAACAAGTCGTCGGATGTATGGGCAGAAACCAACCACCTTATGCAGAACCCGTCTACCTCCGCCCAGTCGACCCTCCTATCCGTCTCCCCATCCCTATTTCTAACGCACGTTTAGCCCAATTTGACCGCGAACACCCAAGGTCGTACGCCATTGATGAGGTAGTTCAAGACCTCGGCGACCCTTGCATCAAAGCGGAAGTCTCACGCCTTCGAGATGCGCTGCGAAAGCAAGTCGCATTGAACAAGCAAAGAGAAGACGTCGAAAAGCAACTGAATCAGTTGCAACGTGCAGCGTTCGACACAGATTTGGAGATAAATGGGATTAGGAAGAGGATGGAAAAGGCCGACATGGTACGCACCCTTGCCGACAGATATGCCACCCTCTACCCGCTGCAAACCCGTGCGGATGTCCCTCAACTCGCCATCCAAACCCATGGACCTGTCAAGTTCCCACAAGAGCATGAAGGCCCAGTACGTAGTCGCTATTCGTGCTGGAAGTGTGGCAAGATGGGTCACAAGAAGATCAACTGCCCCAAGAATCGCCAGAAGCACTGTTGGTTTTGCGACAGTAACCAACACGTAGGAGCAGAGTGTATCTTCAGAAGGATGAATGTAGTCGACCTCCTCAACAAGCAAGACCCATCTACGCGCCCTCGCTATTGTGGCAAGTGCTTTAACAATTACGCCACGCATGAAGAATACAATTGCCCCAAGGCAGTTGCGTGCCGCCATTGCGCCGAGCGAGGACCCCACGGATTCCTCAGGACTCATAACTGTCCCAAGGACCGACAACCTACTCCACCTGATGGCAACAACTGGGACCTTGGTAGCGAGTACGGAGGGTCGAACTAGAAGTTGAGGCAACTTCACATCAAAAGGGGGGGTAATGTTACGATTCCGGACACTTTCTTTACTTACATACTCACTTTGACTCATCCCCATCCATATTTGTATAAGTGCCGGACTTACATGATACTGATTACGCGTATGACTCATTGCTGACTGATGACTTGTTCTATGGCCTTCTATGGCGTTCTATTTCTGTTATCACATGTACTATACGATGACTCATTCCTAGGACCCGGATCCTAGGATCGCACCATCTGTTTGTGACTCTTTGGTGCTGTACTAGTATATAAGTCGCTCTCTACTTAGCTTGTACAGTAGACTCGACTTCTTCTTGAATCACATCATACTTCAGTCTCACAGACTCTAGGGGGATTCCTTTCTGAGGATACCTTTAGTTGAACGTGCGGGCCTTCGTCTTTTGCCTCGCCTCTGTTATTCAGAAGGACCTTCGAGTCACTTCCTCTCACTCTTGTTGAGCTCTGCTCCAAGTAGTATCACCGAACTCAGTTCTTGATCGAACTATCGACTTCTACCGAACTTGACTTAGTTGCACGTCGCACGATCGCCCATGTGAGCGTAACAGTTTCCACCAAGGCAGGGATTCCTACAGCGTGGCAATCATCGCGACTTTAGGGAAGTGACCTGTTATAACTGCCAAAAGAAAGGTCATATCAGTCGCCAGTGTACCATGCCACGCCAAAGCAGAGGAAGATATGTTGAAGCCTACGAAGAAGAAAGCTACGAACCACGTGTGGTGGCCACTAGCAACAGGCCTATAAGTGCACAAGAACGTGCCAATCAATTTCTCACTGGGGTATCAAAAGATACAGATGAAGTGAAGGACATAGTATTCCAGAAGTTGTGGAAGGAGGGTTTTCTGAGCGCCTGAACCCATCGGCCTGGGTAAGGGCAGTATGTTGTAACTCTGTGATATGACTTGTTTCCGTTCCCTACAAATTCCAGTTTCAATTCACACAAGTTATGCAAAGGCCGACAAGAAAGCATTAGTAGACTCTGGAGCCACTGACAACTTTATAAAACCTGCGTTCACATAACGCATGGGTATTGGAATCCAACGACTAGATAAGTTGCGAAAAATATGGAATGTCGATGATACTGAAAATAAAGCAGGACTCATCACACATTATATGGACCTCAAAGTCTTACATGATGGAAAAGAGCAAGTCATGAGGTTCCTACTCATGGATATTGGACGTGAAGATCTCATTTTTGGTTACCCTTGGTTGGCAACTTACCAACCAACGATTGACTGGCGCAATGCCACTATCAATACCAAAATGACACCAACAATGCTCCAAACGCTCAAAGTCACACCACTAAGGACCACTATCACCAAAACCCTCACCGAAGAAAAGAAAAACAAAATCATAGAGGAACTGGAACTTGAAGACATGCAAGCACAGGGAGCAGCTACCAATTTGGCCATACAAGCAGGCCAATATACAAAAGCAGCAGAACTACCACCTGAATACGCTGAGTTTTCCACTCTATTTAGTGAACAAGCATCCCAATGATTTCCTCCCAGCCGCGCATGGGATCATGCCATCAATTTCAAAAAGGGAACGCCAGATGCCGTAGACTGCAAAGTCTATCCAATGACTCAAGACGAGGACAAGTCGCTTAAGGAATTCCTGGATGAGCAACAGAAAAAGGGGTACATCAGACCATCGAAGTCCCCTTACGCATCACCTTTCTTCTTTATCAAGAAGAAAGACGGCAAACTTCGACCAGTACAAGACTACTGATGGATAAATGACATGATCATACGCAACCAGTACCCTCTTCCCCTCATTGATGACCTTATCCTTGACCTCAGCAATGCTTCTATCTACACCAAACTTGACATTCGCTGGGGATATAACAATGTACGCATCAAGGAAGGCGACGAAGGAAAAGCAGTGTTCAAAACACGCTATGGACTTTTCGAACCAAGGGTGATGTTTTTTGGCTTAACCAATTCTCCGGCAATGTTTCAGGCAATGATGAATCACATCTACAGAGATGTCATTGCCAAACACGATCAGTTGGGAATGGCAATAAGAGTTTACATGGACAACATCGGCATCACTACAAGGACAAACTTACAAGGGCACATCGCAGCTGTCAAAGATGTACTTGCGGTGGCGAAGGAACATGATTTGTACTTCAAATTGGAAAAATGCCTCTTCCACCAGCCGTGGATGGATTACCTGGGGGTAATCCTTGAAAAGGGGGTAACACACATGGACCCCGCCAAAATTTCGGGCATCCGCGACTGGCCAACGCCTACCACCGTCAAACAAGTATGCTCATTCCTTGGATTTTGCAACTTTTATCGCGCTTTCATCAAAGGGTTTTCTTCACATGCACGAGCTCTCCACAAACTTACAAGAAAAGATGTGAAATGGCAATGGACAGAAGCAGAGGACGAAGCATTCAACACTCTCAAAAACCTTGTCACAAGTGAACCAGTACTGGCACATCCAATCCTCAAAGACCAATTCGAATTAGAAGTCGAACGCGTCCGGCTATGCCATTGGAGGAGTACTATTGCAACGCAAGAAAGATGACAAACGACACCCTATTGGCTACTTCTCAGCAACACTGAATGCGGCGGAGCGCAACTACGACATCTACGACCTGGAACTATTGGCAATTGTCAGGGCGCTGCGACATTGGAGGCCACTATTAGCTGGCTCACCCCATAAGATCAAGGTCTTTTCCGATCACATGAACCTGCAATATTGGCGATCGCCACAAAAGATCAGTCGAAGAGTAGCCAGGGAAGTACAGGAACTCATGGAATACGACATTGAGATTCACCACATTAAAGGAACCATGAATGGTTGTGCGGATGCGCTGTCAAGGCGACCAGACTATGACCAAGGAGAACATGATAACAAAGATGTCACAGTACTCCCAGATCGCCTGTTTATACGAGCAAGTGTCATGGAAACCGCGCCCGCATTAGTCCAGATCATCACACCGGAAGAAATGGAGAGAACAGACCCAATATACCAGCAAAGTGAAGAGGTATTGAAACCATGGGTTGACGCTCATCATCTCAAGAAAGTAGAGAACACGTGGTACAAAGACAGTGGACGCGTCGTCACTGGAGGACTTCATGACCGATGAATGATCATCAAAGCGCACCATGACTCACCGGTATACAGACACCCAGGAATTGCAAGAATGACACAACTCGTCGCACGAAGTTACTGGTGGCCTAATATACGCAAAGACGCAATGGAGTACGTAAGGGGATGCGCTGAATGCCAACGCCACAAGATAAACAACTGACCAACAAAAGCGCCACTATCACCTATCTTCCCCGTGCTGGAAGCTATGCCATTCGCTACCATTGCTCTGGACTTCATTACTAAGTTGCCCTTATTGCAGGGATACGACTCCATTCTCACAATTACGGACCACGATTGCACAAAAGCGGTGGTATTCATCCCATGTAATGAAGAAATAACAGCAGAAGAGACAGCTGGACTCTACACTAAACACGTATTCACCAGATTCGGACTACCAACGAAGATTATCAATGACTGAGATCCCCGTTTCGCATCAAAATTCACATGCAAACTGTGCAAAATTCTGGGCATTAGTCAAAACATATCCACAGCATATCACCCAAGAACAGACGGACAATCAGAGTGCACCAATCAATGGCTAGAACAGTATCTAAGGTTTTGGGCTAATGAGCGTCAAGATAACTGGTGTTTTTATCTTCCAATGGCGGAATTCACGCATAACCAGTGGCCCCACGAGATAACACGGAAGTCCCCTTTCGACCTCCTTATGGGATACAACCCGTGCACTGATTGGATCGATAGGCCATCACCCATCCCACAGGTGTCGCTTCGAGTGGATCAATTCAAAGAAGCCCGAGAAGATGCCAAGGCACTGATGGAAAGAGCACAAAGTTATGGATCAAACACAAAGATACGCCCAGGTACAAGATAGGGGACCTCGTATGGCTAGAAGGATGCCACTTGCGCACTAATCAACCAACCGCCAAGCTTGCGCCCAAACGGCATGGACCTTTTAAGGTTGTCCAGGTGATGTCCACAGTCAATTATCGATTGGAACTTCCCACACAGTGGAGTATTCACCCAGTGTTTCACATCGATCTTCTCACACCCTATCGAGAAATGGAGACACATGGTCCAAACTATCAGCGCCCACCACCAGAACTGGTAGATAACGAAGAAGAATATGAAGTCAAGAAGATTCTGGACTCTCGGTGATTTGGCAGAAGACGAAAACTCCAATACCTTGTCAAGTGGAAGGGCTACCCAGACTCCGATAATCAATGGGTCGACAAGGATGATGTGTTCGCTGATAAGGCGATAAGGGAGTTTAAGGCGTCAAATCCCATGGCAGAAACACATATAAGCCGAGCTAACATCGCTAAGTCGTCTCATCCCCCTCTCACTACCAATCACACGATCAACAGTACATCCTCTCCATTACATGCAATGTCCTCTTACTACTGTGGCACCCCGACGCGTGTCTTTGGAGCTGAATTGGACGAAGGACTTCTGTCCCTCAAGGCCATGCAGAGTGTACAGCGCGCCGCCATCGACGCCAAAGCTAGCAGGGGAGCTCTGATCACCCATCAAGAAGTCGCAGAAGTGCTACGTCGATTCCCCGATCCAACGAAGGGCCCAATGCCCTCTCCTCCACTTCAGCAACTGGTGCTCGCTGTGCCAGACGGAGGGGATGTACGAAGTACAGGAAGTGGACGTAACGATAACCTCACCGACCAAGCCATGGAAGAAGAGAACGCAAACAGTGGGGCCGGCCGACTCATGCAAGTGCCTCAAGAAGTGGCACAAGACTGTGGATGGGGAGTGGAAGAAGATGGCCAACATCTGGCGAACCGAACAGTTCGCACACGCAGTGGAGAAATGACAGCAGCAGAAGGCAGCCCGACTAGCAGAGCTGTCTACGAAGAGGAGGACCAGTACTACCCAGCTGAGCACCCCCAGATTACCTATGGAAGCATAAACGATGACACACCCCATGCAGTAACCACCACCGGCAGCAACATCTACCGAGAAGATGTTCGCGTAGGCCGAGTGGTTATGCACTCAGCAATGGGTGACCTCCACACCAAGAAAGACCTGCCACCAGGGTTCTGGGAGAACAAGGGCATCCACTGGATTGCATTCCTGATCACCGTCAACGGCGTGACGCGCCAAGTGAAATACGTCCAGACCATCATATGTCCAAACCCCATCATCCTTGGGGTCATAGACGAGTCGGATCTCGTCTACCCGCAACCACTCTACGCCACGCCCATGTACTCAATGCATCAGCGCCCCATCTACTCCCACTACCAGCTGACTCATCTCAAGTCCCAACATGAGGACAAGTGGATCGTAGACCGATGCATTAGGGATCTACATGACAACACCCTGAAAGCAGAGGTTCATCGCTACCGGACGCTGGCAGATGAACAGAAGAGGGTAGAGGCATGAATCGTGGAGTTGGAACGGGCCTTTGGGCAGGTCAACACAGCTAAGTTGGGCTGTATTCAGTGGTTGGAAATGGCTGACGGACTTGGACGGATTGAGGAACAGAGGGGGTCAATGATGGATCCAGAGGAAGTATGGGATCACGTGGAATGTGGACGTCCCACCTGAAAAGGGGGTGATGTCACGGACTGCCCAAGACACTGACTCATCAGTTATGACTATGATGGTCAGCGGTAATTAGTCATGGACTTATCGTATCAGTCAGCAGTGGAGCGCCTTATCACATGTAAGATAGACGATGACTCATTCCTAGGATAGCTGTACTAGGGTTCGAGCTAGTTACGCTATTGGTTACCTTACGATTCGGGAGGAGCTTTAAAGCCCTTGTCAACTGTATATAAGACTCGTCGTTTAGACCATGGATCCCTATCCTGATCTTCTCAATTCCACCATTATTGTTCGCGACCTAGGAGTGCCCACTTCCTTCCCTTTCATCTATCTCTCTTTTGCTAGTTGTCTTAGCCTTTGTCTTTGGAGTTGTACTCCTCATTGAAGACATCGAGAGTAAAGACCTTCTTCACGCCATGTACTAGGAAGAGTCACGTGCCCACGTCCTCACGTTAAGTCTTGACACTTCATGTATTGGACCGAGTTCAACATTAGTCATCACCTTCCCCCACGCCTAAGTCAGGCAGCGTTGTTGTGGCAACGTAACACCCATGAAGGAAGAAGATTTCCCCTGATCTTGTGGTAATAGCAGAGGTAATCTTCTCAAAGGCAGTGTGCTGATCCTGGTTAAAACTGGCAACACATCCTGCTGCAAGCTGTGCTTGTTCTTGTGGGTCATACTGGCGCTGCTCCATAATAAGAGGATTCCCAAAGATGGCCCCCCAGTTCTCAACAAACTGTGGCATGCTGTCCCAATCCTGAAGCCTCCTTCCAGAGTGTGAAAGAAGCTTATCAATAAGGTAGAGCCCATAGTTCTGAACCTGAGCATCTGATGGTTCCACCACATTAGCATGATGTTGAAGCTGATATCTGAGGTCATCACAGATGTCAGGCCAATAGGTGTCCCATAACTCCCTTAAGTTAGCAGAAGTGCAGTCTTTAAGAATAGTGACAAATAAGTGGCACAGCTGGCAACCTATCTGCATATGCCTTGCCTCTGCCAAGCATTGGTGCCACTCATGGTCATCTTCTAAAAGACCACACACAATACAGGCCTCTCTAAAAGTTGGATACTGGATGCCCTCAAAGGAGTAGAGGTCATTAAAGGAGGTAGCACCCTTTACACAGGTGAGAAGAAGGCGGAGGTAAAAGCGCTCTCCAGAAGTGGGGTGGGCATGATACATCCTGCCTATGGCAAAGTCTCCCTTCTTTCTGACAGTCCACTTGTGCTTCACATTGTTCCAAACCATCCTAGAGGGGAAATCCTAGTAGAGAAGATTGTGGATTTCATCATTCTCCAGCTGTGCATTGGCTTTAAACCATCCAGTAAGGGTGGTATCATGGTTTGCATGTGAAGCTAGAACATCCTGGATACTCCCATCTTGCTCAGGGTTGAACACAACAGGCTGCTGATTAGGAAGGTGGACCTGAAGGCGAATAACAGCAGGATGATGCTCCTGCATAGCAAAGAGATAGAGGCGCCATTGAGCCTCACAGCTGCTAATGTAGTGTGCATCCAGATAAAGCTTGATCTCATCTCTGCATGTGCCAAACTCCATAGTTGTAACGCCACCACAGGGGCGTTAAGTACGACGTGTACTTCTAAGTCAACTTGTCAAGGGTTCTGGTAGAGCGAGTCGGTTAGGACTCAGTTTGGGGATGAATAAGAGTCGAACTAGCTTCGAGAGCTTATCGACCTTAGTCAGAGAAGACTGAGCTCAGGCACGAAGGCGAGCAAGAGACTTAAGCGCAAGGGCAAGTCAAGGACGGGTTCGCGAGTACTGATGTGGTATTACACAAGAAGTCAGAACTACCGTACAAGCTAGGTAGTACACGGCTTATATACAAGTACACGGTGTTTGGTTATACCAAACACATGACGCAATCCTAGGATACGGGTCCTAGTGAGCTTATCGTACTATGAGTCATATCGAAGGTACTAGTAGTTTCCGTGGAGTCACGTGGGACTCTGACGTCGTCAGCGGATTCTAAAAGTCGTAAAACCTACCAATGGTACGATCATGGGGTAGGTGCGAGATAAGGGCCGAGACCTGAATCTGATCGGATCCTAACCGTAAACGAGTCACGAGTCGATCGATGGAATGGATAGAATGAGAACAGCGAAAAGAAATGATCAAATGATAGGAAAGTGATAATAGTTCATAACATTACCCCCCCGTTAGAATCGAAGTTGCCGCAACTTCGACTAGTCACTGCCGATATAGTCATAGACGTCAGCGTCGATCTCATTTGTGGGGGTAGGACTGCGAGGAACAGGACAAGTGTGTCGTCGCAAAAATAGATGGCGGCCTCGTTCTCCACACTTTCGGCATAACTCGTACATGGGGCAGTCAATTTCGTCGTGTCTGGCGTCAAAGCGAAGGCACTTCCCACACCAGCGGGGTCGGTCGGAAGGCTCTTCATAACGGGGTGCCATAGCCGACACTCGTCGAATAAGGCACGACTGAATGCCATGACTGTCGCTGCCACAATAGGCACATGCGTACATCGTCATTCGACGAGGACACTCCGCTATCAGATGGTCAGCAGACTTGCACACGAAACACTTCTTGGACCGCCTTTTGCTCTTGCCTTCCCCCTGTAGTCGCGGCATCTCACATGGCCCTCCTCTCCTCGGTGTGAGAGGGATTGAGTCAGCAGCGTGTCGGGGTCGAATAGGTTTTGCCGTTATTTCGGCGTATTTGTCCAAATAAGGGGGATGGCTCGTGCGTACTGGAGCCGCTTTCGTACGCTTGCGAATTCCATGTCCAGATGGAACTGGTCACGGGTCGCCTCCGCTTCTAACCTTCTCAGGTCAGCGCGGCGCGTATTAATGGCGTCCCTTCGTGTCAAACATTCTCGCAACCGCGAGACGTCAGCGTGTAGTCTTGGATCATGAAGTTCGTTAAGAACTTCATCGAGGATGAGGCTTCGGGGATCATGAGGATGGAAAAGGTCGATTTGATTGTCCGTCACCGTTTGTGGTAGTCGGTTAGAATAAACGGTTCGTAAAAAGACCTGTGTGACATAGCTAGGCTGCCCCTTGCCCATAGTCCCGACACATTCTTGATAGTGCTTCCGGTAGTAAATATATTTGGCGACCTCCTTTCGCCCTTCTTCTCCAATCATAAGAGGGAAGAAGGTGGGTTGTGCGAGATCGTTTGAAAAAAGGGTATACCGGGGTAGTCAGGGTCGGTTTCTTCGTCTTCATCATCGTCTAGTAAGGCTCTCATGGGATCAGGGGTTGCCTTTTCAACGGTGACTGGGGGTGTGAACGTGTGGTCTAGCGCTGCCGGGAATGGTTCCTGGGGAACCACTCGAGCTGGTACTATGGGTAGTTCAAGTGGGGGTGGTGACTGTGGTGATGGTGGTGAAGTCGCGAGTGCCTCAGTGGCTAGCTTCAGCAGGGGAATAGGGGACTTGTCGTTGATGATGGAGTACGGAGTTTCTGGTGTTTTCGAGAAGGTAGGTAGTCCCTTCTCTTGAGAGGGGACAGTAAGGTTCTCGAGAATAATCTCAGATGGGCGACGATGGGGAACAATGGAGACGATGGGGGTGGACATGATAGATGGTGAGGACATAATGTGTGTCGTCAGCAGGTGGTTCTTTATATCTTTCGTCCAGCCCCTTCGGCGGTAGGATGTTGCCAGTAGAAGTTGGCGATAAGATCAGCTGAGCGTCGTACGTTTTCCAGGGGTTCCCACGAGCTGTCACTCATGGGAAAACCTTTCCACTGGACTAGGAATTGAAGTTTGCGCCCTCGGCCATACAACCTTGATTGCAGGATGCGCTCTACTTCAAATTCTTCTTCCCCTTCGATAAGGTCAGGTGGAGGTCGCGTGAAGTTTTCCCCATGTAGCTCCGTCTCCTTATATGGTGTGAGAAGGTTTGCATGGAACACGGGGTGAATCTTCCAAGTCTTCGGTAATTCCAGCTCATAGGAAACTTCTGATAAGGCCTTTTTGATTCGGAAGGGACCATATCGTTTTGGTGCTAACTTTGCGGTGGGATAGAAAGTCCGAAGATTCGTCCCTCTAGCCACACTTGAGCGCCTTCTTGATAGGGGATAAAGTGGGTCCTTCCTCGGCCCGCCATCAGTTGTTGCGCGTGTTTGATGCAGTCCTGCGCGTGCTGTCGTCTGATGACCATTTCTTCTAGTCGTTGGTCTACAGATGGGGATATCGTGGGCTTCGGGGTCCACGTCGTTCGTGGTTCCCAGCCCATGATAAGAGAGAATGGAGAGTGTTTAGTGGTTGCGTTGGGCCATGAGTTATGAGCGAATTGTGCCACTGGTAGGGCTTCGGCCCAATTATCTTGTTGCACGTTACTCCAATGTCGGAGATATTGCTCGAGCCATTGATTGGTTCGCTCCGATTGGCCGTCCGTCTGCGGGTGGTAGGCGGATGAGATATTCTGACGAATCCCTAGTGTGGCGCATAGCCCCTTCATGAAGGCTGACATAAACCGGGGATCTCGGTCCGTGATAAGTTTTCATGGGATACCATAATGAGGATAGACGTGTTGGAGGTATAGTTGCGCTACTCCCTCTGCCGATATCGATTCGTTACAGGGTATGAAGATTGCTGCCTTTGAGCAATCGTGGTCGGTAATGGTGAGGATGGAGTCGTATCCCTTGGATGGCGGTAGTTTTGTGATGAAATCCATGGAGACTACTTCAAACGGTTCCGCGTCGGGGTCTGTGGTAATGGGAAATAGATGCGGTTTCTGTCAATGAGGGTTTATTTTATTGGCTTGGCACGTTGCGCATCCTTTGACATATTCTTCCACATCCTTCCGCATGTTGGGCCACCAATAGTCTCGTCGTAGGAGTTCATAGGTATTGGCGATTCCAGGGTGTCCCATGCTTGGAGTGTCGTGGAAAAAGGTAATTACCCCCCGCTTAATATCAGTTGTCCCCGACAACGACAAGGGCATCTCCCTTCCACCATAAACTGTTTAACTTCTTTAAGCTATGTGGCTCTACCCATCGCAGGACCTCTTTCTTCGTCGATATTTTGTGAGATTTGAGTCCAAATATCCATGTCGTGCATGGATACTTCGACTGCGCGCGCGAATTTTTCAGCGGGAAGAACAATAACATTGTTGTTGTCTTCCTGCCCCGTTCCAGTGATCCGCCCTTCGTGATAAAGTGTCCGCACGACCATTGCGATTTCCTGAAATATGCTTTAAAATGAAGTTGTATTCCGACAACTCAAGGAACTCGCGCGCAACGCGTCGACTGATCTTCCTTGGCTCTTTCCAGTACTGGAGATTGGCGTGGTCGGTGTGGATAATAATTTTGTGAGGGGATCCTGCCAAATACGTCCTCCAGGCTTGCAGCGCCTTTACTATTGCCAGTAGTTCACGGTCATAAATGTCGTAGTTGCGTTCTGCCGAACTCAAGGATTCAGAATGGAATGCGATCGGATGTAGCTTTTTGTCCGAACCTATTTGGTTTAGCACTGCTCCAATTGCGACGTTAGACGTGTCCACTTCCAATTCAAATGGTTTTTCCAAATCGGGGAAAAGAAGTACTGGTTCATCACCGATACATCTTTTAATGGCTTCAAATGCGTCTTGTTGTTTTTGTCCCCATTGCCACGCTACTTCCTTTTTTGTTAGGTCGTGACGTGGCCTCGCTTTTGCGGAAAATCCTCGGATAAACCTTCGGTAGAAGTTACAGAACCCCAAAAAGGCTCGTACCTCTTTGAGGTTCTTCGGTGATTGCCATTCTTGAATTACCTCGGACTTTGACCGGGTCCATCTGGATGGTCCCATGTCCAATTATAAGTCCTAGGTACTCCACTTGGCGTACTTCGAATACACACTTCTCTGGTTTAACATAGAGGTCTTGCTCTTCGCAAATTCGTAGCACCTCATGTAGTACTGCTCGATGGTGCTGCAGGTCATCAATTGTCGCAATTAGGATATCATCCATATAGACAATCACTTCGCCTGTTAGGATGAGATCCCGGAAAAGGTCATCCATCATTGCTTGGAACGTCGATGGCGAGTTTGTGAGCCCAAAGTACATTACAAGGGGTTCAAAGAGTCCTTGGTTAGTTTTGAAGGCCGCTTTCCACTCGTTGCCTTCTTTGATTCGGACATTATTATATCCCCATCGAATATCCAGTTTTGAGTATAAACGCACTCCCCGTATTCGATCAATAAGCTCTGGGATTAAGGGGAGGGGGTACTGGTTTCGTACAGTGATATCATTGAGACGTCGGTAGTCTTGAACCAGTCTCAGTTTCCCATCCTTTTTCTTTATGAAGAAGAAGGAGGATGCGTAGGGTGATTTCGACGTTCGAATATACCCTTTCTCCAATTGCTCAGAAAGGAACACCGTAAGCGCTACTCCTTCATCTTGTGTCAACGGATAAACTTTGCAGTCTAGCGTGGTCGGAGCGTTTGGCAATAAGTCGATAGCATGGTCCCATGGCCGCGCAGGGGGAAAACGATTAGAAGCTTTTTCTGAGAATACTTTGGCATGTCGTCGGTATTCCTCAGGTACCATGTCTTCAAATGTGCGCTGGGGTTTTTTCATCGCTTCTCTGTTGCGCTAATTCTGATGCTGTAGTGGTTTTTCGTAACCATGTGATATGGGGCTCTTGTTCCTCGTCCAGTCAACTGTTCCCATGCCTCCTCGTCAAGTTCATACGTCTCCAACGCCCGAATGGAGGCTTCCATGGGCGTGGCTTTGTCTGACAAGCGCAGGCTAGTGATGACGAACTGGCTGCCACTCCTCGTCAAGTGTAGCATCCCCCCATCTGATCTTGGGTTCGAACGCCGTGAACCATGGGTATCCCAGGATTACTTCGTCTCTTCCTAGATTCGTTACTAGGAAACGGAAGTGTCTTTTCCTCTTTTCCAGGTCCGTACTATAAGATCAGCGTATTGTGTGATGGCACCGTCTTGATTATGAGTTCCGTCCACATTCCATATCCGGATAGAATTAGCGGTAGTTCGTGTCGAGATTTGAAGTCGTTTGAGTAATGTTGAACAAATAAAATTGTCCGTCGCTCCTGAGTCTATCAGGACTTGTCGTTCGGCCGTCGCGTGTGCAGATTTGAACAAGACCGGGATTCTCATTGATCGATATCTGCTATGGTACACGTTAAGATTGAGTGCTCTAGCCCAGGCCGCCGGGTTCAAGCGTCGTGAAAACCCTCTCTTCCAAATAACTTTTCTACCATCAGATCGCGCACTTCCTGGCTCTGTGCCTTCATCGCTGCGATCTGAGCATCCGCCTGTTCTTCAACCGAAAGTACACGATTAGACTGTATGGTGACAGAAGAGATGGCGGGAGTTGGTACACTTGAAGTCGTGGAAGTCGATGAGATGGTTGTGGATAGAGCCGCGCCCGCGCCTTTTTGTGGACAGTTACGCGCGATGTGCCCTTTCTCACGGCATCTAAAACATTTGCCATCCTTTTGAAGCTGGAGCTTGTCAGCGTCCGTGATTGTGGCATTGGCTCGAGCTCGTCCAACATCCATAGCGTTGGGGTCTCGTGTTTTGCTGAGGGCTTGTACCCACTGTTCTCGTGAGTGAGTCCCCCTCTTTCGCGGCTTCCCTCCTTTTCCAAGTCGCTCCTTGAGGACAAGGTACTCGGCCTGTTGTAGCCTTGCGGCATCTTTCCACTGTTCCCAGTTAATAGGATGTTGAAATC
The DNA here is from genome assembly GCA_025769895.1 of Lactarius psammicola. Classification (NCBI taxonomy): domain Eukaryota; kingdom Fungi; phylum Basidiomycota; class Agaricomycetes; order Russulales; family Russulaceae; genus Lactarius; species Lactarius psammicola. Next base: position 16,142 of record WTXK01000425.1, on the reverse strand, counting down.
GAACAGCGTTGATGACTAACGCATTCGGCAATCCGTCTTGGAACATGTCGAGTGTGATAGGGTCGTCGAGGTTGTACCCTGCTTTTCCAGCAAGGTTCTGGAACTGCGCGATGTACGAATCGATGTCTTCTCCCTTCATTGTAAGGTTTGGGAGTGCTTTGCGCACTTTGGTTTGTTCCGCCGTGTCGGTGTAGGCCTGGATGAAGCATGTATGGATCGTGTTCCACAGGTTATTTTCGTTGTGGAGCACCCCATTATTAATCTGTCCTTCTAGCCACTGTGCTTGCTCATCAACCCAATCGTCTACCAACGGTCCTCTAATGTAAGAGAGGAACGTCATAGCCCTCTGGTAAGGAATGGCTAACTGGTCCACATTGGGGTTCATCCCTCTGTACAATGTGAAGGCTCTAAGGAACGATTTGCTTTGCTCCCTATTGCCATCAAATTGTGGGGGTGGATTTCCTCCCAATCGTCCATGTCCTCCTGGTGTGGGTGCTATCGGTGCAGGGGCCGCAGCACCACCACCACCGCCACCGCCACTGCCACCGCCACCGCCCGGGGCTCCTCCCCCAGGTGGCGGACCTCCTCCGGAAGCGGGGACTCCTCCTGCCAGTGGTGGACCTCCTCCTGAAGCTGGGGACTCCCCCTCCAGATGGCGCACCGCCTCCAGAAGTGGGGACACCCCCTCCTGTTGCTGTGAGGGTCGTGCTTGCTTGACTCTGTGACATTGTTGTACTGGGGAATGATGATGCTGGTAGGTTGGTAACGGGTACTGGAATGCTTGGGGAGTCTGGCTGGTCTGTGTCAAGTCCTGCCCCTTTTGGTGCAAATGGTCCTACTCCTAGGTCGTTGGGTACAGGTCTGAACGTGTACCACTGTCCTTCAGTCTTGGAATATTCGATGAAGGCCCAAAGTCGTTTATCTTCCAGATAGTGGATTGGTTTGTAAGGCGTTCTCTTTTGGTTCGAAGATATAGTATCCTGAATACTCTTGACTTTCTCTCCAGACTGCTGATCCTTTGACTTTGTCTGAGAGTTCGTCGCTATGGAGTAGTTCGATGTATTCAGGGCTGAACTTGGCTCTGCTTCGGCTGGATGAAGCCACGGTGGGAGAGTTCTGACTTAATGTAACGCCACCACAGGGGCATTAAGTACAACATGTACTTCTAAGTCAACTTGTCAAGGGTTCTGGTAGAGCGAGTTGGTTAGGACTCAGTTCGGGGATGAATAAGAGTCAAACTAGCTTCGAGAGCTTATCGACCTTAGTCAGAGAAGACTGAGCTCAGGCACGAAGGCGAGCAAAAGACTTAAGCGCAAGGGCAAGTCAAGGACGGGTTCGCGAGTACTGATGTGGTTTTACACAAGAAGTCAGAACTACCGTACAAGCTAGGTAGTACACGGTTTATATACAAGTACACGGTGTTTGGTTACACCAAACACATGACACAATCCTAGGATACGGGTCCTAGTGAGCTTATCGTACTATGAGTCATATCGAAGGTACTAGTAGTTTCCACGGAGTCACGCGGGACTCTGACATCGTCAGCGGATTCTAAAAGTCGTAAAACCTACCAATGGTACGATCATGGGGTAGGTGCGAGATAAGGGCCGAGACCTGAATCTGATCGGATCCTAACCGTAAACGAGTCATGAGTCGATCGATGGAATGGATAGAATGAGAACAGCAAAAAGAAATGATCAAATGATAGGAAAGTGATAATAGTTCGTAACAATAGTGATGCAGTCATGGCCCTTGTACACATACTTGTAGATGTACTTGATGGCCTTGACAGAGGCAATTAACTCTATATTGATGTGGCAGCAATACTTCCAGATGAGATACTTGGAGTAGCAGACAACCCATTGATTGTTAACCTGCTTCCCTCTAACTTTATATGTCTGGCCAGTGTTGCAATGCCTTGTGCAAGCATAAGAGTCTTCAGTAACAGTGGTCTCCTGATACAGATTGCGAGGAAAATGGAACCTTACTAATACTTATGACCGGATTAGTAAGAGTAAATGTGTCATGGACTTTATCATCAGTCAGCACCGGAATCACATGTCTTTATAGACTGTGAGGTAGTTTAGCTATTTGTTGTACGGATTAGAGAGGAGCTTCAAAGCAGCCTCGATATATGTATATAAGTCGTCGTATTAAGACCAAGGCTCTTCAGCTTGGTCTTCTTCAATTTCACTTCCAACTTGTATCCTTTCCTCTCGCAGCAGGAATTCCATTGCTCTTCTCTTGGTACTATTAGGTGTTGATAAGTGACCTGTGCGCAGTTAGTGGCTCAATGAACTTATGCAGATAATGGACTGCTTTAGATTAGATATACAGGACATGTAGATTAGATTATGATCTTTACAATCTCGGACTACTATCTTATCTATGACATCATATATCACAAGGACTACTTATTGTAGTACGCATTCTCTTTTGTTATATCCTTATTGTGATATACCCCTTGTTCTTTACTTTCCTTGTACTTATTGTCTAAGTACATTCCCTTTGTTTCGCCCACTAATTGTTTATAGGGCTTATTGTACTTCACTTATTGTAAGACGCTCCCTTTGTCTCCTATTGTAGCACAAAGGCTATTGTCTCTAAAGTGTATAAGTAGAGTACCATGTACACACTGATACCCCAGTTCTCACTCTGATGTATCAGGTTAGTTTCCACCTCTATAATATGATCCAGTTCTCACTCTGGTGTATCAGATGTCTCTATCTGCTCAACTTGCTAGATCCTTGCTTCCCTGTGCTGCCTATATCTCACCACAGTCCTCTTGTCCACTGTGAGTATAGTCTCTATTCACCTGTGCTGTTCATCATTAGGGATGCAAGGACACGCAATATTGTCTTGTTGTCTTGAGTTGTATACTTCATTAAGTTACATACTCATTATTAGTGAAGTTGCCGCTGAAATCGCCTAAGTCAGGCCTATGCCATGAAAGCGCAACATCTCCCCTATGAAGGGCTTAGAAAAGCCCTTGAAACATGTGCCATTCACCATGCATGGTGCATCAGGATTCTGAGCTCCACAAGGCCCATGAACCATAAACTTCTTGATAAGATCAAGCAGCTCAGCATTGTCATCTGGGAACTCAGAGGACATAAGGCTATCAATGTTCTGTGGAGTGTGCAACTTGGCATGGGGCCTAAGGAAGACAATGATATGGGCATGAGGAAGGCCACACTTTTGAAACTCAATGGTGTAGAGATAGGCATTGATCTGACCAAGGGCTCCCTGCTTGATGTCCTTTATAAGTGACCAAAGTTTTGCTTTGAAGGCATGAACCACCAAGTCAGGACAATCAGAAGCTGTCTGGTTATATAATAGTGCAGACTGAATTTCAGGCCAGGCAGGATTGGCAGTCATAGTGATAAAAAGGTCCCCTCCTCCAAAGTAGTGATTGATGGCTAAAGCATCTTGACAGTGTTGCTGCATGTTGCGAGTACTGCCAGAAAAGCTAGAAGGTAAAATGAACCTTGTGCCCAACTCATTCCAGTCAGCATCAGCATTGGCAGCCACAGCATCTGCTAAGCCCTGATAGAGCTCAACACGCAGCTTTCTTTGATTAAATCTGATGTAGTTGAGGCAGTTCTGCTCAGCAATGGCCCATGTCTCACACACAAACTCTTGAAAGAGCTTGCCAGTGAGAAAGAGGTGATTGGACTCCACATGTATAGGGTGAATGAAGAGGCGATAGCGATGAAACTCTGCCATAGTAACACGGGTGTGTGTCCTACCATGTGGTGTATCATTCTCTACATCATGATAGAGAATATTGGGATGCCAACTAAGCTGGCCAGTGGGATAAAGAAGAACATAGCGCAAGGAGGGATAAAGGGGGTGAACATCAGAGATGCACTGAAGGGGATTGCCATGCTTGCAATATAAAATGATATCTTGAGCACCAGTAAGCTGATCACCATCACCTGGTATAATGACAGCTATCTCATTAACAGAAGCATCTGGGGCCTGATAGCGACGCCTATCAGATGCTGGATCAAAGTGAAGGGAAATCTGGCATTGCTGATCTCTAGGCATAGCAGAGGTTAACACATATGCCTGCTTGTAGTACTGAACTGCAGGGTGGGAGCAATAGAGCATATCTTGCAGAGTACACAATGTGAACCGATCCAGCCCAGAGTTCCACCTATTTGCCATGCGATAGTTGAGGGCTACATCAGAGTCATATATGTAGAGCTGAGAATAGACAGGTGCAACTTGACCAGTGGCAAGAGAGACCCAGCTCTATGAATGAGCTCTCCATGAAGCCTAAATGTGTAAGGTCCTCCACCTGTCTGGTTGATAGACTCATCTAGCTTTCTTCCCACAGAAGTCATAGCCAGTGCACTGTTATAATTATGAATGTGCAAGCAGAAGTCCTTTGCTATTCTGTCTTGGGAAATTAAGAGATGGGATAGCTCAGGAGGTGGTGGGTGAAGAGGGGGAAGGGAGATCTTGCCACTGAAACAACACATGCCAAACTTGGGATTGTGATCAGAAGAGTTAGCTAGGCACTCAACCAACTGATGAAGGGCCTTGCAATAAGGGCACTGAACATTGAGGCCTCCAAGGTCATGAACATCCCAAGCAGGATCAAAAGGATGGTGTGCAATGGGAAGAATAGGTGGTGGTGGTGGTGGTGGAAAAGTAGCAGGGATAGGAGCAAGAGTAAGGGGGGCAAAAGAAAAGGGTGGTGGTGGTGGGTGCATCTAAGTAATTAAAAAGGTGATATAGAACAATTAGTATAAATTATTTTAAATTAAAAATATTAATCCTTACAGCAGTAATAGAAGCAGGAGCAGGAGCAGGAGCAGGAGCAGGAGCAGCAGGGGCAGGGGCAGGGGCAGGGGCAGGAGCAGGAGCAGGAGCAGGAGAGGGGGGATGTAGAGGTGGAGGAGGAGGGAGCATCTGATCAATTAAGAAAAATGACATATAATAATTAGTGCAAGTAAAATTTTTTTTAAAAAAAAGCTTACAGATGAAGTAGCAGCAGTGCCACATGAACGGCGGGAACGCATTTGAGGTGGATCAGGAGGAAGAGCAGCTAGCAGAGCAGCTAAATGGGGTGGCAAATGATGGTATACTCAGCCATTTAAGGTAGGTGGCGCAGGAAGAGTGGGGGCAGCTGGTGTCCTACAATTTTCAGGACTGCCCATAACATGGGTATTATGCTCATGGTGACGTGCAGCATGTTGACTGCATTGAGGGGATGTGGGAGGAGTGACTGGCACAGCAGGTTCAGAAGGAGGAGCTGGGGGAGGCACAGGGGCAGGGGGAGGGGCAGAGATAGAGGGAGGGGGGAGGGGGGGGCAGAAGAAGGGAGAACAGCAGCAGAAGTAGAAGCAGAGCCAAGTTCAGAGGCAGAACCAAGATCAAGAGCAGAAGAAGGAGCAACAGGCATTCTAACCCCAATATAAAACAGTGAAATCCTCCAAAGACTATGTGAAATTGGTGCAAGCAGTGGCAGTTGATAATGGAGCAACTTCCAATAAGGAAGGGGAGGTAACTTAGTTGTGGTAAAAACCACCCCACCAACCCAATCTCCCTGCACACTGCACCCAGAGAGAGGTCCGGTCTTAAAAAGACCTTAGCAACCAGCAGTGTTACGATGCTGGACTTCGGGTAGCTTGTATCCCTGAACCGGTGGCATGTGATAACAGTGTGTGACTTGTACAATAATGGTTCCAAAAACCCTAATATTATACAATAAGGATGAGGTCAGTGATTGGTTACTATTGTATGATAAGGAGTGACTCGGACGGACACTTACAATAACCATACGATACGGGATTGGTTACCTACAATTCGAGAGGCGCTTTAAAGCCCTTGCATATCAGTATTTAGGTTAGCCAAGCTGCACCCATAGTCTGCAGCTTGACCTTCTTGAATCTACTCTGCTTTCATTCGTCCTATCATCCCTTGTCAGTTTGAGTCTTGCACTCCTCGTGATAGGAGTCTGCCTTATTATTATCCTCCTTGAGTCAGTATTGTCCCTCGCTTAGGGCTTACTGTTATACTCCCACGATCACGTGCCATCAAGGCCGTCATATTGCTAAGTCGTTCACCAGTAGTGTTGCCAACCTTTGCTCAAGTCAAGCTGCATGCTAGTAGACATGTAACATTAAGGTCAAGCTCCCACTATGGCAACCAAAACTACTGCAGATAGTTGGGTATTTATGCAATACTCCATTGAGAGAAGAGGAGATCGAAATGTTCCTATCTGATACCTTGGCAACACAAGGTGGGGAACGATCAACAATGTAACAGGATACTGGGTGGAGATACCCACAAGACCATCGAGATACTATCCAGTTGAGTTCAATTTCGAACACATCTGCTGAACCGAGGTTGCTTGGAGCCCTCGCAGAAGATGGTGGGACGTACTACGACCCACAGGACCAGAATACCGGTGTAACATCCCAAGGAGCGAAGTAGCACACCAAGACCAGTGGGGTCTGATTGATGGTGAAGAAGACGATAGTGCACCAGCACCATCCAAAGGCAGTACCGAACCAACTACCACGGAAGACAAAGTGGGAGACCACCCAGACGCAGAAGAAGCGCAGCAGTTACAGCGCATTAACGAGATACGTATCAACTCCCTAGCTGCGCAGGCAGAGCAAATTGCTATCAGATCACCCGCAGCCATGGCCACGGAAACACACACTTACACGGAAGAAGAGAACAGGCTCACCGACGCACTGGCTGAGCGAAGAATGCAAAATATATGAGAAGAGGAAGAACAGGCACCACCGCTGCTACAACCTGAAGAATGAATCATCGACCCAGATACTGGACACCATCTGACGCTCAATGAACTAGCCAATCAACACATGTACGGACCAGATCATCCTGATCCACCATCAGACAGAGAACCAAGTTGAATATGGAGCTACCTGGCACAACAACAAGTAGAAGGCGAAGGGGTACCTGCCAACATCCCACGAGGAGGCAGACCCCCCAGATGATACCCTGGTGGAATACCACCACGACAACCACCAGGAGGAGGGCCCCCACCTGGAGGACCACCATTAGGAGGCAGCAGAGGTGGGCCACAAGGTGGAGACCCAAACAGGAGAGGAGATTATAACAAACTCCAAGGGCAGCCCCCTCCTATATTTTGCGGTGACAGAAAAACCACTGAAACCTTCCTTACCAAGTGGGAATTATACAGAGGCATGAATTGCCACACCCAAACAATGCGTGAGGCATACTTACACGCCATCCTCTTCCTCACCTTCTTGGAGGGAGATGATCTCAACGAATGGATCACTACTCACACCAGGTGGTTGACACTACAAATCACAAATGGAATACCAGAAAACGACAAGTGGATTTGGGAAGCCATGTACCGAAGCTTCAAATGACAATTCACGAACATGCTAGAACAAGAGCAGGCGCGAGCCGCTTTGCAAGATGGGATACGTATGGAGGGAACAGACATTGACAAGTATGTGTCCAAATTCGAAGAATTAGTGCGGCAGGCTGGCTATCGAGCAGATTCACCAATGGTGATCAATGTGTTCACCAAAGGACTTCCGCGCAAGCTTTATGAGCAGTGCTATATGCTCAACAATCCACAAAGCTACGAAGGATGGAAAGCGGCTCTGCTTTGAAGGCAAGAACAATACATCCACCTTCAAAACCATTTCAACGAAGGTAAGAAGAACCTAGAGAAGTACCACAATCGGCCAGGAAATTGCAGAGGATATTATCCACCACTGCACCTTACACACCCCGACGCAATGGACACATCGGTGAGAGCAAGAGCACGCAGAGGAGAAGTCGACAACAGCACAGCGGCGGTTGCAGGGTCGGAAGAAATGAGCCCCAACGACCCTGGCTTCTGGCAATACATGCAACAAGGAGCAAGAGGACGATACGTGCCTCGGGGGGGATATCTTCAAAGACGGGGAGGACTGCCCCACGATAACAGGGGAGTGCAATGCTATAACTGCCAAAATTATGGACATTTCAGTCGCAACTGCACACAGCCCTGCAAGCAATGACAGAATCAGCCACAGCCACCAGCTCAAGTACAGGCCATCGCAAGCCTTACACCGCAGCAAGAGGCAGCACATGTACTCCAAACGATCGCCAACAAGAGTGACAAAACACAAGAGCTGGTGATGAAAGGAATTTGGGAGAGGGAGGATTTTGCAAGCGCCTGAACCTAGCAGCCTGGGTAAGGGCAATACATTCTCATGATGTTGTAATAGTAACTACGTGTTTTTGATCTATGCATATTCCAGTTTCGACTTGCACACATCACGCAAAGGCCGACATCGTAGCGTTAGTGGACTCAGGAGCCACTGACTGCTTCATGAACCCATGATTCGCAAAAAGAATGGGGTTGGGATTGATTCCCCTGGAACGACCCCAGAAGATATGGAATATCAATAATACAGAAAACAGAGGGGGGTCCATCACTCATTATGTGGACCTCGACGTACGCACTAAAGGAATCCATAAGGAAATGAGGTTCCTCGTCACGAACATCAGAAACAAAGATGTCGTACTAGGGTATCCATGGCTAGCCACGTTTGAACCGCGATTCATGTGGAAATACGCAACCATACACGAGGATATGCTACCCATCATTATCCGGTCCATAAATCCGTGCATCACATGACAACCAGTTATTGGCATTATTGCAACAGAAGGACCAATGCACGAGGAGCGAGAGCGCATCATAGAGCAACTGGAAGATCAATGCACACTTTATACCACCGCCACCAAACTTGCAATCCAAGCACAACAATACACCAAAGCAGCAGCACTACCACCCCAATATAAACAGTTCGCAAAGGTGTTCAGCGAAGAAGAATCACATTGCTTCCCTCCCAAACTGTTACGAACTATCATCATTTTCCCACTACTTGATCACCTCTTTTCGTTGTTCTTACTCCATCCATTCCATCGATTGACTTGTGACTCGTTTACGGTTAGGATCCGTTCAGATTCAGGTCTTGGCCCTTATCTCGCACCTACCCCATGATCGTACCATTGGTAGGTTTTACGACTTTTAGAATCCGCTAATGATGTCAGAGTCCTGCGTGACGCCGCGGAAACTACTAGTACCTTTGATATGACTCATAGTACGATAAGCTCACTAGGACCCGTATCCTAGGATTGCGTCATGTGTTTGGTATAGCCAAACACCGTGTTCTTGTATATAAGCTATGAACTACCTAGCTTGTACGGTAGTTCTGACTTCTTGTGTAATACCACATCAGTACTTGCGTACCCGTCTTTGACTTGCCTTTGCGCTTAAGTCTTTTGCTCGCCTTCGTGCCTGAGCATTGTCTTCTCCGAACTAAGGTTGATAAGCTCTCGAAGCTAGTTCGACTCTTATTCATCCCCGAACTGAGTCCTAACCGACTCGCTCTACCAGAACTTCCGACAGTCGACTTAGAAGTACATGTCGTACTTAACGCCCCTGTGGTGGCGTTACACAAACGGGTGTGGGATCATGCCATTGAGCTGAAGCCAAATGCCCCAGCGGCACTAGATTGTAAAGTATACCCACTCATAAGGGCAGAAGACGAAGCCCTTCAGAAATTCTTAAGTGACGAACTCAGTAAGGGCTACATCAGACCGTCAAAATCCCCCTACGCGTCACCCTTCTTCTTTGTCAAAAAGAAAGACGGAAAGCTTCAGCCAGTACAAGACTACCGAAAGCTCAATGATGTCACTGTACGCAATCAATACCCTCTCCCCCTTATATCGGATCTCATCATGGACTTGAGCAACGCCGACATTTACACCAAGTTGGACATCCGTTGGGGGTATAACAATGTATGCATCAAAGAGGGCGATGAAGACAAAGCAGCTTTCAAAATGTGATATGGCCTCTTTGAACCTATGGTCATGTATTTTGGACTTACCAACTCCCCAGCAACGTTCCAAACCATGATGAACTTCATTTTCCGCGACGTCATACTCAAACACAAACCCCTCGGCACCACCATTCGCATCTATATGGATGACATCAGTATCGCCTCTCGTACGGGACTTGAAGGCCACATTGCAGCGGTCAGTGACATCCTCCAAGTTGCCCTCAATCACGACCTATATTTCAAACCTGAAAAATGCGTCTTCCATGCGTCTTCCATGGATTACCTGGGGGTAATCCTTGAAAAGGGGGTGACTTGCATGGACCCTGCAAAAATTGCGGGTATTCGCGATTGGCCGACCCCCAAAACTGTTAAGGACGTCCATTCATTCCTCGGTTTCTGCAATTTTTATCGCGCTTTTATTAAAGGTTTCACCCACCATGCACAACCTTTGAACGTACTTACGAGGAAGAACAAAGAATGGAAGTGGGGGCCAGCCCAGCAAGATGTGTTCAACACTCTCAAAACACGAGTAACGCAAGAACCGATACTGGCACACCCAATACTAACGGACCAATTCGAGCTTGAGGTGGATGCATCAGGTTATGCGATAGGAGGAGTCCTCCTACAAAAGAAAGAAGACAGCAAGAAACACCCAATCGGATATTTCTCCAAAATGTTGGACCCAGTGCAGTGCAACTACCACGTGTACGATCTGGAGTTACTAGCAATAGTGGAAGCACTCAAGCACTGGAAACCACTATTGGTGGGCTCTCCTCACGATATTATCGTCCATTCAGATCACGCAAACCTTCTATACTGGAGGAGCCCCCAGAACATCAATAGACACATCACAAGGAAAGTGGTAGAACTCTCCGAATACCCAATTAAAATTAAGCACGTTGCAGGATGAGCAAACGGGCATGCTGACACCTTATCCCAGCGAAGCGACTATGACACGGGTGACAACAACAACCAGAATATGGTGGTACTTCCGGACCACATGTTCATGCGAATGGCCACCACTACTGTAGTGGAACCCGCGGGATCAGAATACACCCAGGACGAAGTGCAAATATGACATTGGGTAAACACGCATCGACTCATGAAGATCAACAGAGTATGGGTAAAAGAAGGAAGGTATATCATAACTGGGGGAGTATTCGAAAAACATGAAATAGTCAAAACTCACCACTCTTCCCCAGTATATGGACACCTGGGCATGACAAAAACCAGCATGTTGGTGGCAAGACACTACTTCTGGCCAGGGATGACAAGAGACATCGTGGAATATGTCAAAGGGTGTGCAGAATGCCAACAAAACAAAGTCAACACACGACCAACACGTGCACCCCTCCAACCAATATTCCCAAAACCGGATGCGAAGCCATTCGAGGTGGTAGCAATGGACTTCATCGTGAAACTCCCGTTCTTGGGAGGATATGACTCAATTCTGACAGTAACGGATCACGACTGTACAAAAGCAGCTGTGTTCATACCCTGCTGCGAAGACGTATCAGCAGAAGAAATGGCCCAGCTATATGCTACGCATGTCTTCGCCTGCTATGGCCTCCCCACTAAAATTATATCCAACAGGGATCTGAGATTCACATCCCGCTTCACAAGGGAACTGTGCAGGCAATTAGGGATTGAACAAAATATCTCGTTGGCATATCATCCTAGGACAGATGGATAATCGGAATGCACCAATCAGTGGCTTGAACAGTATCTGCGATTCCAAGTGGACTACCATCAGAAGAACTGGCTCCACTATCTACCACTAGCGGAATTTGCGCACAACTCATGGCCACATGAGATAACAAGGAAGTCCCCTTTCAAACTCCTGATGGGGTACCATCCTCACGCTGATTGGACGGATAAACCGTCTCCTATTCCCCAGATAACCACATGCATGGAACAAATGAAAGAAGCTCGGCAGGAAGCGCAGACATTGATAACAAGGGCCCAGACCTTATGGGTTAAACACAAAGATATGCCCAAGTACAAGGTTGGGGATCAAGTATGGCTAGATGGGCGCAACCTCAAGACCAATCAACCAAGCGCCAAACTCGCGGCAAAATGGCATGGCCCCTTTAAGGTCAACCAGGTGATGTCCCCCTATTCTTATCGCTTGAAGTTACCGGTTCAATGGAAGATCCATCCGGTATTCCACATTGACCTTCTCATGCTGTATCGCAAGACTACCATACATGGACCAAATTTCACGCGCCCACCACCAGAGCTTGTGGAAGGAGAAGAAGAATATGAGGTCAAGAAGATTCTAGACACTCGGCTATTCAGCAGAAGACGAACTCGGCAGTACCTGATCAAATGGGTTGGATACCTGGACTTGGAAAACCAGTGGGTCAACAAAGCCGATATCTTTGCTGAGGACAAGATAAGGGAGTTTGAACAATCAAACTCCGCTCCCGGAACGTACTTAAGAACGTCCCAAACTGCTGAGTTACCTTATCCTCCCTCACCTCCCACTTCACTCACATTGCACCCTCCAACATACATGGACTTTTCATACTATGCCACTAAAACCGCTGAGGAAGTATTCTTGGCTGAACTATTGGAAGGGCTCATCTCACTCCCAGAAGCCCGACAAAGACTTCACCGTGTCCACGAAACAGGGGACACCTCCACCCTTGGGTACGACACCAGATATGACACAAACGAAAACGACGAAGGAGCCGTTATGGAGCATGGGGTTGCAGAAGACAAAGGTACAGTGGCTGCCCCGATTACCAGAGACAAACTCGCCACTGTGGAGTGCACCTTCCCTGGCCCTGAGGAGGCAACACTGTCTGAAGATGCACTACAGCCCCGGCTGCTTACAGTGCAGAACGTTCCTGACGAGGAGGAGCATTGCGATGGATCTTATGTGAACCCTCTCATTGTGGGAGAAGATATGAGCAACACTGAGCCCCTACCAATACGACACTGCATTCAAACCAACCATGAAGAGGCCAGCCGAGCTGTGGTGGCACATGGCGCAAGCATGGACGAAAGAGCAGCTCGACACCGCCAACGCCGTGAGGAGAGAGAAGCTGTTGCAGTGGCACACCAAGTTGAAGAGGCTGCGCGAATCGTGGCTCAAGGCTTCGGAGTAGTGGATGGGGAGACGGAACTTTACCCAGCTGAGCACCCTCATATCAAATACAGACTATACGAACACTTACCAAACAACACCCCACATGCTACCACCACTGATGGAGAACCCATCATGCAACACAAGTGGAGGGAGCCAATGGATGATCCCCTTCAACAGCCCTTCAAAGCCAAAACCCCAGTCGGATGAACACGTAATGCCGGGAGTGACTACATACCCGCCCCCATTACGATCCAAGGGGTTAGTCGCCCAGCCATGTGGTACCAAGTAATCGAGAGTGATGATCCAATCATCCTCATGGGTACAGACCGCACCAACCAAGTCTACGCATCCCCTTTCTATGCCTCACCACAGTCCATACTCCCGCAACCACCCAAGTATACGGAAGACAAATTAAAGACACTGGAGTGGGGCTATCGGAGGCAGCCTGTTATCGATCAATGCCTTCAGGGCGTACGAGATAAGTCCATTCAAGCTGAAGTACGCCAATACTGAGCGCTAACGCAAGATCAGCAGCGACTCGAACAACGTATCAAAGAGCTGGAGAAGGGGATCGCAATTCTCTACAGACGACGATCACTGTGCGCCACCCGCCTTCATCGAGCTGATGCCCTCGTGAGGCTTGAGTGGGAGCGACATCAACTAGGAGATCCAGAGATCCTCTGGGAGCGCTCTGACCACACTGAATACCAATGTGAACGAGGCTACTAGGATGTGGGCATCCTTCCTGAAAAGGGGGTGATGTTACGATGCCAGACTTCAGGTAGCTTGTATCCCTGAACCGGTGGCATGTGATAACAGTGCGTGACTTGTACGATAACGGTTCCAAAAACCCTAGGATTATACAATAAGGATGAGGTCAGTGATTGGTTACTATTGTATGATAAGGAGTGACTCAGATGGACACTTACAATAACCATATGATACGGGATTGGTTACCTACAATTTGAGAGGTGCTTCAAAGCCCTTGCATATCAGTATTTAGGTTAGCCAAGCTGCACCCATAGTCTGCAGCTTGACCTTCTTGAATCTACTCTGCTTTCATTCGTCCTATCATCCCTTGTCAGTTTGAGTCTTGCACTCCTCGCAATAGGAGTCTGCCTTATTATTATCCTCCTTGAGTCAGTATTGTCCCTCGCTTAGGGCTTACTGTTATACTCCCACAATCATGTGCCATCAAGGCCGTCATATTGCTAAGTCGTTCACCAGTAGTGTTGCCAACCTTTGCTCAAGTCGAGCCACATGCTAGTAGACACATAACAAGCAGACACCCTGTTTTCACAGGGAAGCCAGGGAGGTAGGACTTCACTGAGTGTCACCTTGGTCTACAAAGTCTCTAAGGTTCAACTGCCAACTGAAGAAAGGCAGCACCATCACCTCTAAGCACAGAGAGAACCAAAAGAAGCCACTAAGAATATTTAGATCAGTAAATTTGACAATAGTAGATAAAGGAAACATATATAAAAGGGCACCAAAAACTGAAAAAAGCATATCAGAAAATAATATATATATGGATTAAAGAGGTAAACACACATTTGATGATGAAAATAGAGGGATAGGAGGTGGGTAGAGAGGCCTTAAATTTTTGAGAAGATAAGTTGAGATGTTGTTGAGGCAGGGGACAGTGTTTTTTTGTGAGGTAGAGGCTTTGATGGGGGCAAAGGGAATGAAATTTCCAAATGTGGAGTGTGTGTTTGCTTACAAATGACTGGTTTGGTTTTTTGAGATGAAGCCAGCCATAGTTTGCTTGGGCATGGGCAATGTAGAGTCCGGACTTGCTTACAAATCATGGTTGCCTTTTTGAGCGGCCAGCCACCTTTCTGAAGAGAGGACAGGAACTTTGCTTAGTCACTATTACATCAGCAAGTGGCTACTTTTTGGGCTGACCCGCTTCCTTTTTGGGGACCAACGTCTATTGTATATATAGATTAACATTCCATATTTTTCAGAACTTATCTAATCATTGGATGCCAATACCCATGTGTCATGCAAACACAGGCTTTATAAAATTGTTGGTGGCTCTGAAGTCCACTAATGCTTTCTTATTGGCCATTGTGTAACTTGTGTGAATTAAGACTGGAATTTGTAGAGAATGGAAGCAAGTCATTATCACAGAGTTATAACATACTGCCCTCACCCAGGCCAATGGGTGAGGGCACTTGGAAAACCCTCTTTCCACAACTTCTGGAACACAATGTCCTTCACCTCATCTGTGTCCTTGGACACTCCTGTAAGGAATTGATTGGCGTGTTCTTGTGTGCTTATGGGCCTGTTGCTTGTAGCAGCCACACGTGGTTCATTGTCCTTGTAGACATTGATGTATCTTTCCCTGCTCTGGCATAGCATGGTGCACTGGCAACTGATGTGACCTTTCTTTTGACAATTGTAACAGGTTACTTCCCTGAAGTCATGGCATGCCCCGCATTGTATGAACCCCTGTCTTGGCAGAAATGGTGGGTTGTGGGGTTTCTGTTGCTTGTAGCATTTGAGCACCTCTTCTGCTTCTGCAAGTCTTCCTCTAGTTCATCCCATGGATGTGTCCATCACATTTGGGTCATTTGTGCATCTAAATCCTCCTGGCATTCATAGGATCCATGCTCTGGTATTGAACTTGCTCACACCTCTCTGATCAAGGTGGGCCCTTATGTGGATATACTGTTCTTGCCTGCACAAGACCACATTCTTCCATTCCACATACATCTGCAGCTTATCGAAATGGTAACAGGCTTCATAGAGCCCTTGTGGTAGTCTGTTGGTAAAAAGTCAAGTGTAAGGGCAGAGTTGAGTCGGTATCCTGCTTGACGTGCCAGTTTCTTGAATAGAGTGACATACATGGCGGGCAGGAGGCAGGTAAGCGGAGTCTGCTTATAGTCAACTGAGGATTTAATTAATGTCCAATATTTTGACTACTAATTTGACTTGATTGTCGTTGCAAATTATATTAGGACAATTGAAAAATTTGTAGACCCCTCCTTATGTGTCAGAAAATTATAAATAAAAATACTTGAACAATTAGAAATTAGTCCCTTGCTTAAGAGAGCTCTGATTATTTCTGAATTTATGTAAACTTAATTGTTATATCAGCTGATGCGAATCATCGGTCGCATTATATAGACATACCCCCCTCGATTAATTTGGCCCTTAACGAGCATTAATTAGCTTAACGCAGCAGAGTTCGT
>WTXK01000424.1:0-38073 GCA_025769895.1 Lactarius psammicola | reverse complement strand
AACCCTTCGACCTCACCAGACCACTCAAGAAGCCATTGCCCTTGAGGTGCAGACTGGACGACCCACCCTGACACAAGTAGGCGTCACAGAACATAGGAACCAAACCACACATAGAACGACCACAACAGTGGCAAGCATCGTGTCCCCAGAACAAAAAGAACCCCAATAACTCACAGAACAACCACCATCGTGGCGAGCATCAAACTACAGTTTGAAGAAGACAATAGTTGGACATCAGTCACAGTCAGAACACAAGACGATCTCCCAGAACACGTCAAAAGAAGGGGAGAAACAGGAGGCGCATATTGGGACACCTTTCCTCAGAATCAACCACCTAGCTACAAGTGCTTAGTACGAGGCACACCAAGAGCAGTAGAGTTCATAAACGACGACTGGTATCTCCTCAACTACTCTAAATCAAAGGAACATATCAAGTCGAAGTGCAGCCGCTGCACCCAGACAAAACCCTTGCAGGACTAGGTTGGTGGAAATCAACAGACTCACAAAATCCCCTTCCCCCACCACAACCACCACAAAGAATCGCACACACCAGAAGCATCTGGGAGTGGCACATACAGAGTACCACAAGAGTCCTTCAGTGAGGAGAAAAAGACGCTGAATCGGACAAAGAAAGTGACCAAGTGAACAAGAACAGCCACAGCCACTCGCTGTAAACACAACCACTTCATCGTTTGATCCCCCACCCACAGAACCATTTCAGATCAGCTCAGCACCACCAGACCCACACTCACCACCGCCCCCAGACACTACCCAAACACTTCCATCCATGTCCGCTTCAATCAATGCCACAGGGTCAGGAACAGCCCCACCAGAGAATCCAAATGGAGGAGGACTAAAAGGGGTTACACCCACCTCCTTCTCCGGTGACAGGAACCAAGTGCACAATTCAAAAGAGAGATGCTCCGCTTCATTAAGCTAAATGGGGAACATCAATGATCAAAGAATACTATTCGCGAATCCTATACTGTTTGACCCTGTTCAAGGGACCATCAGTAATGCTATGGGTGAAACTCCATAGAGGACACAATGGAAACAGCGATAGCAGGACACTACAAACACCATAACCAGAACAAGCAAGAAGTTGTGGGACGACCTTCCTTGCCACATTTGACAAAGACTGGACGGACTCCTTGAATAAAGAAAAGGCATATGGACAAACTAGTCACTCTGAAGATGGCACCAAGACAGCTGGATGAGTACATCCTCCAGTTTGAACGCTTGGCAGGACTTGCAGGATGGTCCAGAGATGCCCCAGGAACAGTGGAGTTCTTCAAAAGGGGACTCATCGCACCCTTGTACAAAGCATGCCTAATGAGGAACACTATCCCCGAAACCATGGACCAATGGCAAACAGCAGCAAGAGCCGAGAACCAAAGGTACCAACTCCTGAGATCAGGACCAGGGCTACGGACCTTCGGACCAACCCAAAGTGTCACCAATCAGAGACAGAGACCTAGAGACCCCAATGCTATGGATGTGGATGCCACCACCTCTTCCCCCACTTTCAAGAAGCTCACAGACGAAGAAAGAAGACAGTACATGAAGGAAGGAAGGTGCTTCAGGTGTCGCACACAAGGACACATGGCAAGAGAGTGTAACAAAGCCCCACCTCGCCCCCAAAGAGCTCAGACACAAGCCAGAGCCGCAGACTCCAAATCAGCGGAGGCAGAGGAAGCCCCACCCACTTATCCAGAAGCCAGTACCTCTGTTGCCACCACTACCACACAAGACAAAGTCCGCCAGACCATGGCACTCATAGAATCGATGAACAATGAAGAAAAGAAGCGCTTCTGTGCGCTGGAACAGGATTTTCTCGAAGCCGACCTGTAAGAGCTGACAGGGAGGCATGTGCAATGTACAGTATTCGCGATAGTGCTATGACAATCAAAGTTTCCATTCGCCTTTACTACAAAGAAGCTCGAGTAAATGTGCTCCTGGACAGTGGAGCCACAGACAACCTCATTGATCGGAACCTTGTAAACAAATTGGGACTAGGAACCACACCCCTAGAACCTCCCAGACTTGTCAGAAACGTTGATGGGTCCTTAAACAAAGATGGAACCATCACAGACAAATGTCAACTATGGATAAAAAGGGGAGAAAGCGAAACCCCTTTCCAATTCTTTGTCACCAGTTTAGGAGAAGACAGGATGATCTTTGGTTATCCTTGGTTCGAACATGAGAACCAGAAATCAACTGGAAGAAACAAGAACTGAAAGGAGAACAAATCGAACTCCTAACAGGAGGATATAGATTCCGAAGAAAGAGACACCAGGAAGCGAAAGTAGCAGTATCCACCTTCGACCCAGTTAAAGAAACCCCAATCCCAGAAGAATATCAGCGCCACCATAAGGTGTTTTCTGATGAAGAAGCACAACGCTTCCCACCACAAAGAGAAGAGGACCATGCCATAACCCTACAGTCCGATGCACCCCAGAAAATCAATTGCAGAATATACCCTCTGACACCCCAAGAAGACGAAGCCCTGAAGGCTTATCTGGATGAAAACCTAGCTAAGGGCTATATCTACGAAGGAAGCTCCCCTTATGCCTCTTCTTTCTTCTTTAGGAAGAAGACAGATGGGGGTTTGCGCCCCATTATCGACTACAGACACTTAAACACATGGTCCATCAAAGATACATATCCCCTTCCACTAATCTCCGACATCTTGACCAGTTTAAGCGGAAAGACCCTCTTTTCAAAGTTTGATATCAGATGGGGATATCACAATATCTGCATTAAGGAAGAAGACCAGTGGAAGGCAGCATTCAAAACCCCAAGGGGATTATTCATTCCCAGAGTTATGACATTTGGTCTCACCAATGCACCAGCCACATTTGCCAGAACAATGAGTCGAATTCTTCGTCCCCTTATGGATAAATACCCCAAAGAACTCTTTGTGTATATGGACGATGTCCTAATAGCAACAGAGGAAAACCTAGATCGACACAGACAGATTGTCCATGCACTACTGGAAATCTGCGAAGAAGAGTCTTATTTCCTTAAGGCATCTAAATGCTGTCTTCGAACAAAGGAAGATAAGCTATTTGGGGATAATCATTGATGGATCCCAAATCAAGATAGACCCTAAAAAGGTTGAAGGACTCAAAGATTGGCCCAGAACGGTCAAGACCCTCAAAGAAGCGAGAAGTGTACTAGGGACACTGAGTTATCAACGCCCTTTTATCCCCTTCTTCGCACACCTTGCCAAACCAATTTCAGACACAATAAAGACGACAGAAGGACCCTTCAAATGGACAAAGGAAGCGGCAGAAGCACTGGAAAAACTTATTACAGTCATCTGCAGCGACCCAGTACTTGGCCAACCAGACATGACCAAACCCTTTGAATTGGAAGTGGATGCCTCAGCCTTCGCAGTCGGAGCTATCCTGACACAAAGAGACTCCAGAAACAAATCACAAGCTATAGGCTACTTCTCAAAAGCCTTCAATGCAGCGGAGCGAAACTATGACATACATGACAGAGAAGCTATTAGCAGTGCTATGGGGACTAGAACATTGGCGACCACTCCTCATGGGTTCACCACACGAAATCACACTGTTTACAGACCACAAGAACCTAGAATATTACAGGCACCCTCAACGGATCAATAGAAGGGTGGCTAGGTACATCCCAAGACTGGCAGACTACAATTACCGACTAGTACACAAGCCAGGCATTCAAAACCATGCAGACTCCTTCTCCAGACGACCAGACCATGTGAATGGAGAAGAAGACAACAAAGATGTGGTGGTCCTATCACCGGACCTATTTGCAAACACTGCCCTTTCTGTCAGGATAGATGATCGCGTTATGGCACACCAAACAGAGCACAAAGACACACTGAAAGAGTGGGCACACCCCTTTCAGCTTGTGAAAAATGGAAAACACTGGTGGAAGAACAACAAACTTGTGGTTGTGGACAACACCACGCTAAGGAGGGGGGTAATTTCCCTTTTTCACGATCTCAAGACAGCTGGACACCCTGGAATAACAAAGACACTCTGGCTAGTGGCACAAGACTTCTGGTGGCCAAACATGAAAGAAGACGGTCGCCTCATATGTACAAGGATGTGCCACATGTCAATCAAACAAAAATTTCCCTGGGAACCCGAAACCACCACTCTTCCCCATCAAGACAAAGTCCGAAGCACTCCCTTTCGAGACTATCACCCTAGATTTCATTACGAAATTACCAGAGTCAGAAGGTTATGACACAATTCTCACCATAGTCGATCATGACTGTTCCAAAGCAGCCTTCTTTATTCCTTGTAAAGAGACAATAGACGCAGAAGGGGTGGCAAAACTATATGCCAGAACAGTGTTACCCCACTACGGACTCCCAAGAAGGGTGATCTCTGATAGAGATCCCAGATTTACTGCCACATTCACAAGAAGACTATGCGAAGATCTAGGCATAGAACAAAACATCAGCACTGCTTACCACCCCCAGACAGATGGACAATCTGAACGAGCAAATCAATGGGTAGAACAGTACCTCAGGATGTTTATCAACCACCAACAGGACAACTGGTCGGAGTTATTGCCACTAGCACAATACACACACAACTCTTGGCCAAGCGCCACCACAAAGAAGGCACCATATGAACTAATCTTGGGGTATATTCCGAGAATACACCAACCCAAGAGAAGCACACAAGTACCAGAAACGAAAGAACGCCTGGAACAGATCCAAGAAGCTAGAAGAGCAGCCCAAGCAGCGATAACACATGCTCAGGCACTCTACAAAGACTCCCCTCGTTTCAAACCCTATCAAGAAGGAGAAAAGGTGTGGCTAGACGCCAGGAACCTGAAGACAACACACCCCAGTTTCAAGTTAGCTCCAAAAAGATATGGACCGTTCTCCATCACAAAAAGAATCTCCGCCACTACTTATGGAGTTAAGCTCCCAAAGCAGTGGAGGATCCACCCAGTATTCCATGCGTCGCTTCTCATGCCATACAAAGAAACTCCCATACATGGACAGAACTTCCCAGAACCCCCACCAGAACTCCAAAATGGAGAACAAGAATGGGAAGTGGAGAAAGTTCTGGACACAAGGTACCACCGATCTCAGTTACAGTTCCTGATCCAATGGAAGGGATACTCCACAGCACACAACAGCTGGGAGCCTGAGAAAAACTTGAACGCCCCAGACCTCATTCAGGAGTACTTCGAACGTAACCCTAGAAGTGAGGGAGCAAAGAAATGGTTAAAAAGACCAGAGACACAGGTTGGAAGCGTCACCACCACAACCACATTCCCCACATCACTTGCCACTATGCCATCTCGCTCTTCTTCAGTAGAAGCCTATGTGGAACGTGCCATGGAAAGAGGCTACTTCAGCCGAGGAGGAACCCCATCCCCCACCATTTCAGAGCCACTCCTTCCTAGTGAAGACCAAGACATGGAGGACGCCCCTCCCATGACCCCAGCATCGGTACTCATTTCATCCCCTAGTCCCTCGCCACCCCCCATCTTTCCAGAGCTCCCAAGCGTCAGAATCACTGAACAAGGCCTGGTGCTGCGGGCACCTACTGTACCCCCTCCTGGCCTCACTCGCCCCACCACCCCAGTAATCCAGAGATCTGTCACTTCCCACCAGACATCAGAGCAGCTCATGCAGCGCTCACCAGGATCATAAATGATCCCATCATGGATGCTTTCCCCATCAACTACAACCGCCCCTCTTCCCCTGACGATCACCCAGGCCCTCCTTTCGTACCCAATGGACCCTGGGGAGGTTATCCCTATCACAAATTCCTTATTCCCGACGACTCCACTCCCTACCCCCATCAGAACCAGAAAGACGCCAAGTATGTAATGCTGGCTGAAGATAAAGAGTCCCTGGTAGGTACCATGGGCAAAGACTGTCCCTTATATCGACTCCCCCTCTACCTCCTCCCCATCGAAGACCCCTTAGGCCTCCTCCCAGTCACACTGTCAGCAGAGCAGATGAAGAACTTCAGCAAGGATTCCCCCCTCCATGACAAGGTCCAAGAAGTGTTGAACGACTTACAGGACTTCAAGCTGACTGCAGAAGTTCACAGAGCACGCCGACTTTTGCACAACAAAGAGGCCCTCCAGACACAGATAACGGACATCTACAGGTCCGCTGAACCCTTGGAGAGGCTACTATTAGAAGTGGAGATGCAACTAACCAGCACTAGACGACGCTTGCAAGATGGACAAGCTTACATTCGTATCTCAGACCACTGGCAGACCCTTCACCCTCCCCCCTCTCCAGATGAACCCCATCCATTCCCTGTCCCCATTCCTCCCCCTCATCGCTGCGCCATGCCCATCCTCCACGACGAACCAGAAGGCTCCACCCCCTCCTCAACCAAGGCCACAAGAGGACGACGAAGGGGCAAGAAGCAGAAGAAGAACACAGGAGGAAGATTGTGTTTTCACTGCCAAGCAGATGACCACCTATCCTTCAATTGCCCAAGACGCCAAAAGTATTGCTGGCGATGTGGCAGTCAAGAACACTGGCCCAATGACTGCCTGTGGCCTGCCCCTCAAGTTTCATCTTGGTGCAGCAAGTGCTTCTCTCAAGGTGCACACAAAGAGATCGACTGCCCCAAGTATGAGCAGTGCAAGAAGTGCGAGGTATATGGACCCTTCAATTTCCTCAAGCGCCATCAGTGTCGCTCCACCACTCGCTCCCCCTCCTTTGACAATCAGAACAGTGACATCTACGATCTCATTGACCCTGAAGCATCTTAGGGAAGATGGACTTAGAGAGGGGGTGATGTTATGATCCGGACGCTTCAGTCCTTTCCCATGTATGTATCCAATTACCTTTGTTTCGGTTTTGTTATCTCTGTTACCCCATTGGTGTGTCTCCCTTGTTCCACATGTGGTTTACTCCATATTGTCTTGTGCTTCGGATAAGAAAACCTCAGATAACAACATTTACATATGTCTGTCCTTGTGTGTTCGTCTTTGTGGCTTGAGCACTATATATACTTGTACTTTACACTGTAAGAAGCCAGACTTGGCTTCGTTTGCAATCTAGCAACCTTGCCTTCGTACCTTTGGTGTGAACAGTCCTTCTCTCATCTTGTGAACCATCTCTCTCGACTCTAATCGAGTCAAACCTTCCTTCGAAGTCTTTGCAGTTGTACTATAACAACGCCACACCTGATTGACTTAGTTCGCCACCAAGATTAGGCGTAGAGAAGTGTCTTACACTTCGGACTAGGTGTCCTGCCACTAAGTCAGTTGTGCACACTGTGCATAACATCTATTAGACACTACTAGAGTCGTAGCACCACAGACAATAGACGTCTTTGCTCATCTATTAGTGTGTGTCTTCATAGACACTTGAAACCCTTGAACCACTCCTTGCATAACGCCCCTGCTAGGGCGTAACACTCTAGCTCATTGTTTGTCTGAGGTGACGCCATAGCTCGTCTATGACTCACTATGACTTGGGACACTTATTGTTCCCTGTGACCCATTGTCCTAGTGACTCTATTGTCCTAGTGACGGCTATTGTAGTCGTGACTCTATTGTCCTTTGATACTATAAGTACTAGCCAGTATGGGGCTGTAGGCCTCAGACTTGACTTCTTGTACCATACGGTATATTGAACATAGCAGTCTTTGAACCCCTCCCCTCTGTCTGATCCGCTTAAAGGTCTTCTCTAAAGTCATCTGACTTGTGAGGTGATCTACTCGTCATCAGGAACTCTCTAAGTCCTCTTCGGACTTAGGACTCGTAACTCACATGTGACCCACCTTAGTGTTTTGTCAGCGGACTAGTGTTGACCTTTACCCACGCCGGGTGAACGTCCCTACCGTGACGTAACATCTGTGTATCAGACGTCCCATCTAGCTCTTCACTGCAAGATCTCTCTGTACTGCTGCGCTCTCATATTCTCACCACAGTCTCTAAGTCCACTGTGAGTATGAGTTCCTTTACCTGTGCTGTTCATCATCATCAACCCCTCCTTTGAAGGAGTTAGCGCATATCTGGAAAGCCTTGTCACCGCCAAATTACGGCCCCTCATCTAGAGCGAGTCGACACCATATTGTTCAATCCAGTCGCCTTTACACTTCTAGACCCATTCCGCGTCGTTGACGCAATGGCAGGCTCAATCTCAGGAATGTGAATGTTACCTTCGAACACGACACGGCGGTTTCCATAATCACAGACCAGCACCGGTGGCCAATATACAGAAGAATCTTAGCGTTCAGCCTCTGTGGACTGTGCAAGCAGTTCGACCGACGCATAGACTCGATAAGGCAGATCTGCAGCATGCTTGTGCCTGCGCTATCTGGCGGACAGCGACTCAAATTAGTACTCGCCTCCCAGTGCGACGGGAAGACTATACTGGCAATATGGCGAGATGGCGGAAGTCGATGGTGCGACGTGGCACGAGTTTCTCAGGCCGTTCGTCGGGGCGAGGGAGCTCTCGGCGGGTACAGAGAGCCTTTGAAACTTGAGATCTTGAGATGTCGTGCTAGACTGAGCAAGAAAGCCGCAGTGTACGCTTGACTCCGAGTCGACACAGTAGTAGAGTAGGACGCTATCTGTGCTACGGTAGCCTGCTACCCTACTACTGTGTCGACATCGCCATTTGGTTCTCGTGTGTGCAACTATGAGAACGCGACAATTGGATACCTCATTTGTGCTCGTCCCTAACCCACCAGGCGCAAATGCACAGTTGGCTCAGACACCCATTTCGACAACGCTGTCGTTTTGGCTCATATACACGGTCATATTACGAAGGAATCTAACAGCAAACCCTGGTGAGCGGTTACTAATTCATTTCATCTGACGGGTCTACTTCCGATAGAAAAATGGCAACGCGATGTGTAACATAGGGTATGACGTCAAAAACTATTGAAACATATGCCGCGGCTGCGCCGCACAGGACACTAGGGGGCCGGCTCGTCAGCCACACATCCTGGAAAGCTAGATCGATCTGCGGCGTTGTTTATAAGTCGACTGGCAGCAACAAGCCCGAGGACCCGAACGAGCTTATTTTAATACCCTCGTTTTCAGTCCTTGTAGCCATTGGCTCATAGCAGCAATTTCAACGCGATGACATACACACTTGCTTCAATCCTCTCATTCGTCGCCCTCGCGCACGCCGGGCCTCATGTGGTGCGCTCCGCATTCGAGAGCAAAGGTGGGCAATACCTGCCCGTCCGCGTAGCCCGAGAGGCTGACCACCCGCTCCCAGCTGTAATTGCCCAGATGTTCGAGTGGAACTGGGACAACGTCGCGGCGGAGTGTACTAGTTTCCTTGGCCCAGCTGGCTATGGATACGTTCAAGGCGAGTATTTAAGGCCTATCGATGTGCTGCGCGTCAGGTGTTGACCACCCCTCAGTGAGCCCTGCGCAGGAGCATATCCAGGGCCCCCAATGGTGGACGGATTACCAACCCGTCTCGTACATCCTCACGTCCAAGCGCGGCACGCGGGAGCAGTACGAGAACATGATTCACACTTGCCACGCAGCGGGGGTCGGGGTCATTGCTGGTTAGTCCAGAATATAAAGAGCTAGCCTCGTCGCGACCCGCTGATGTGCTCTCCAGATACCATATGGAACCACATGACTGCGCAAGATTCTGGGAAAGGTGTTGCGGGAAGTGGTACGTGGGCCGCTCTGTTGTGCGATGATCTCCCTTCGTTGGGTTCTAAAGCTCCACCCGTTTGCGAACCCCCAGACTTCACTCACTACGACTATCCCGGCATCTACAAGGACCAAGATTTTCATCATTGCGGCCTCGAGCCCAACGACACCATCGTCGACTTTGACAATAAAGTCGAGGTGTGGACGTGCGAGCTCGGTGGACTTGCAGAGTGCGCGTCTGAGGTTCCCGGGCCCACATTCTTGAGATCATGCTGACTTGTCGTCGCGCACCAGCTTGGCAACGGAGACGGAGTACGTCCGCGGGCGGCTCGCGGAGTACACGAACGATCTTATCTCCTTGGGAGTCGATGGTCTGCGGTTGGATGCAGCCAAGCGTGCGTCCCGAATCTTCTCACGTTACGAGGTGCCCCACGCTGACACAAAACCCCCGCAGATATGGACCCTGATGACATCGCTGATATCTTGTCAAGATTGAGGACTCAGCCTTACGTCACACAGGAGGTGTGATTCAGCTTCCAGGATTGCTACGGTGGCGGTACCTAATTGTTGGACTCCTGTCAAATAGGTTATTTGGGGTGCGGGGCAACCCGTAACACCGGCTTTGTACACAGGAAACGGCGACGTACAAGAGTAGGACTATCCAAATTCGTTCTGACCTCGCGACTCATCTCCTTCTCATTCGGTAGGTTCCGCTACACCTCTGCGTTGAGGGATGCGTTCCTCGGCCTCGACGGTGGGATTTCCTCGCTGGAGGACCTCGAGGGCCGAGGCTGGGTGGCAGGGTCCAGTGCGAATGCGTTCGTCAGCAATCACGATACCGAGCGGGTACGACCAACCAATCCGATGTATCGTGCCTCGTGTTCTGTAGCGTTGACACTGCGCTAGAACAAGGGCTCACTGAACGTGTACTCGCCTTCGAACACGTACACGTTAGCCACCGTGTTCTCTCTGTATGGACCCTCGTCCTTATCTACCCAAGGGATTACTCATGACGTAATTGTCTCGCGTTCAGCGCCCATCCTTACGGCAGGGTTTCCGTCCTCTCGAGCTACGGCAACTTTTTCAACACGGATGCTGGAGCTCCCGACTCGGGTACGACTCACATTTTCTCTGACAATGAGGCTCTTCCTCAACCTTTGAATTCTCTTTCCTAGGTGCAGGGAGCTGCAATGGCACGTTCAGTGTAGACGGGTGGTAAGCGCGGGTCATAGTGATCGTCATCACGCTTGACAACTTGAATCGTCATCCTTTGCAGGTTGTGCCAACACCGCTGGCCGGCTATTGCTGGTATGGTCGGGTTCCGGAACCAAGTAGGCAGAGCACCACTCACGGGATGGGTCTCCCCTTCGTCCCAGCAAATTGCCTTTGCCCGTGGTACGCATCTCACAACCTTGCCTCCCTGGTAACTCACGCATGTGGGAAAACCCAGGCTTGGATGGCTTCGTCGCGATCAACAACGCGGACAGCGAGTGGAGCACGACGTTTATGACGGGTCTTCCCGGAGGGTCGTACTGCAATGTCATCGACGGTTCTTCGTCCCACGAGGGCACGTGCACCGGGACCGCGTACGTTTCGTCTCCGCATCTCCTGCTGATTCGCAGGATGACCAAAACTTTTAATTTCGCCACAGTTTTACTATTGACTCTGATGGCGGCCTGGCCGTCACAGTTGGCGCGCACCAGGCAATCGCGGTGCACACGGGCGCATTGGGCACCGGGATGAGTGAGCCGAAGATGCTGGAGCTGGTGCCGGTGTTGTTCAACGTGAATGCAACAACCACTTTTGGAGAGGTGGGCTTCCCTCTTGGGGATTTCGTCGCTGATCACTGACTGGCTTTGTTGCGACAGAATATCTTCGTCGTGGGAAGCGTTCCGGGCCTAGGAAATTGGGATCCGTCCAACGCCGTATGTATTTGTTCCTTTGGGCACGAGGACCAGTTCCGGTGGCTAACAACGCGTAGGTTCCGCTTGATCCGACAAACTACCCTGTGTGGGCCGCGACAGCATACATTCCCCCAAACACTGCATTCCAGTATTCATTCATCCTCAAAGAGTCGAGCGGCACCGTAAGTCATTCCGCCTCTGCTCGTACGCATGTACCTGTAACCGAGTGCTGATATAATGGAATGGGTGACTCACGTATAGGTTATATCAGAGTCGGGTCCGGCTAGGGAGGACACAACCCCAGCGTCGGGAATACTGTCGGTCGTGACTAGCTGGCGGTGATCGTGAATAGTGCCACGTCGGAAGCGAACTGCCCCTTTCCCTCTGTATATAAGCATTTCCGCACTCGTTTTAACTTATCAGATATTCTTATTGGTTGCTTGTTGAAGCTGGGTGGGTGCAGCGAACACGCAAGCAATGGGAAGTCTCGTTAAGTTTGGTTCTCGAGAGGACGTTACTAACGAGTGCAGGCACGGCAATACCTCGGCGACCATCGCTCCCGCGATGTCCTCAAGCACAAGAGAGACGTGTCCCTCCAACTGCCGACATCATGCGGCGTCTTCACAGCGATGAATGTTGGAGGAGTTTTAGCCAATCGATATATTATCTCGCCAACCGGGTTGTAGAGCGGCCTCATCGATGAACATGGTGGAGGATTGGCTGATTAAGCTGGGTCGTTGAGAAGACTAGCCAATCTAACCCTTGGCACGAGATTTGAGAGAGAAGGTAACTTTGACGGGGTTGCTCTTGATTACAACGACATTGTTACCAACACGACCTACGTACGCGCTCTCGAATAGGACCGCCTGGATATTTTCAGCGCGATCGATGAACTGGGAAAGTTGGGGAACTTGAAAGACAAGTTGATTCGAGTCCGTTAATGGTGAGTTCGGGAGCATCTATTCGGGCCACGAGGCCCTCCAAATACTCGTGAAATACGAAAAAGGCGTGAGTGCAGCAAGGAGTTAGACGAACTGAACGTTAGTCAATGCGGCTATACCGGCAACCAATGCCTCCGGTGAAATGTAACCAGTCTGGGGTATCTTGAGAGAGACAAGGGACCGGAAAGGGAACGCTTTGTATAAACAGATCTCCCGTAAATATGGGGTAGATCCCCCCAAGAATCCACCAAGAAGGACAGGCATTTATATCCCCATCATTTTGTTCTGCGAAAGCCAAAGATGTGTTAACTCCGTAAATGGCTCTTGTACATCTTCTCCCAATAGCAAGCTCGTAACAACAATCTCGACACGGCGCGCTCGTCTTCGTCGTTTGGAGAAGTGCTGTTGCTGTTGTAGTAAGAACAGACGAAACATTGATAGGGTAGGTTCGGCCAGTAACCCAGTTTCTTCCTGACAGGTGTTCCGCGTGTGCAGAGAAGTTCTAGATTGAGACGGCGTTGTGATGCAAATATGATACGTCGCCATCGCCAGCAGACGTGTACACCAGTTTGTTCGATCCCCACACGGGGACAACCGGAAGCCCATAAAAATACGTTCGACCATATCCAGGAGCACACCGTTTGGGAGAGCGTCGATAGACACTATGTGTCCGCAAGTTATGGTCGTACCAATATCAGGCGCCGTAAGGACCCGGAGACGTGCCTCGAGCACGTATTTCCCATTTCTTGGGGTGACTTCTAGCGGTATATCTAGTATTCGAGCGTTGTGAGCGTGAGAGTCGCATTTCTGGGTTGAAGCTTGTTGAAGTGGCACGAAAGGACAAATAAGGATAGACTACAATAAGTGGAAGATGCCGTGGACAGTGCCCGACCCTTACGGTGGCACTACGGCAGCTCGTCCGTCCTCTCAAGCTGGTTACTGTACAAATTACACCAACTTCTATGAAACGGATCTGGAGCTCCCAACTTTGATACACCCACATTTCCTTTGACAATCGAACTTTTTTTCAACCTTTGCGTTCTTCTCTCCAGGCGCGGGGACCTGTCATGGGTGATAAGCACGATTCGCAGTCATTCGCAAGATGCAAAGCCTAACAGGCTATGACAACTTGGACCGTCGTCCATTGCAGGTACTTACCCAATGCCGTTGGCTGGCTGTGGCCGCGGAATGCACTCTCGGCCTTGCTTCCCCTTCTCATGGCAACCCGTAGTGGGGGTAACTGACGCGTGTGGGGACATACAGACGCGAATGGCCTCGTCGCGAATAACAACACGGAGAGCATGACGGTCACGACGGGCCTTTTCCGCGGGTCGTACTGCAACATCGTCGACGGCTCGTCATTCGTCGTCTTCAGGCTAACTTACGAAGGCACGTGCACCCGGGACCGCGTGTTCGCAGGATTAATCACTTATTTTGCATTTTGGCTTTGCGATTGGCTCTGATGGCAGCTTGGTCGTCACCGCCCGCGCGTTGGGCAGCGGGACGAGCGAGCCAAAGACGGCGGTCTGGAGCAGGCGGGTGCCAGTATTTGTTCGACGTGAACACGACGACGACCACTTTTGGAGAGGTAGCGTCGCTGATCGCTGACGTCCCCAAAACATAAATATTTTTCGTCGTGGGCAGTGCGCCGCGGCTTGACAACGGGGACTCGTTCGACTTCCCTTGGGGATGGGGACCGGTTCCGGTCGCCGACGACGTTACGCACGCACAGATACTGTACCGCTCGATCCGACGAACTGCCCCGTGTGGGCCGCGACGGTACGGCGTACCTTCCCCCCAAACATTCCGCAAAGAGTCGAACGACACCATAAGTCATTTCGCCTCTGCGCGTGCGCGTGCACATGTAACCGAGTGCTGACATAACCAATGGAATGGATGAGGTCATATCAGAGTCAACTCCGGCTAAAGGAGGACACAACCCTAGAGCGTCGGGAATGATACTGTCGATCGTGAATGGTGCCATGTCGGAAACGAACTGGCTTCCTTTCTGCATACGAGCATTTCGTTTTTACTTTGTGATGCGCGCTTGGTTGTCGTTGGGGTTGGGGTGGGCGCAGTGAAGCAACTTTGTGTGCTTTGATGAGTTCATTTTAAGATGCCGTGATGATGTCGGTACCATCGATGTTCAACGTTCAATGCTGATAACACTTTACGTAGCTGAGTTCGTCGACGGGTAATAATGTCGTCGTTTGTCATAAATTAGAGTGGGCCGTCATACCAAATGTACGAAACACCTTTTTATTTTTGACAGCTGGAAGTAATCAATAATAACCGGGAGTCAAGAAGCTGAACGTGTTCGTGCACGAGTAATGCATATGTCATACTGGAGAGAAGAAGCGTGTGCGTAGTTCACCGTATTATCTACATTCGTGAGCTCTGGCTGACGCTCGTGGTACCAATATGTATATATGAAGCGGATGTAGTGCGATTGTGCGCTTTGGCGAAATGATGGAGCAGAGAAGCGGATCTAGACAGGGATCCCGCGGGGGGGTGGTTGCCAGAACGACGACGCTTTATTGACTCCGTGTGACGGGTGCGCAAATTCGACCTTTCTCTCATTTCACATCCACTTCACCGAAGCTGGGAATGTCTCGGTCAAAAGTAGGACGTGAAGATCGTCAGTCCGGCGGGAGTAGGAGTTGTTCGATCGTCGAGACGTGGACGGAATCATAATCGAAGACCTAAGATCGACGTGAATGGCGTAATGACAACGGTTTGGACCCCAATGGCATGGCCACCCATCTCCGCATAACCTCGGAAATTAAATTCGGTTTCTATTGCAAATCACCCATCCTCTCACAATAACCGCCTCAAAATGCACCTTCTCACTCCACTTGGGCGGCCTTGCTTCCAGCTAGCCTGTTCTTTTTTTCCCCTCTACGACTCCCTCTTTCTCCTCCTCACACCATGCCATCCTTTATGCGCAGGTTCAAGCATTCTCAAAACCTCGATGTCCAAGATACGCCCAGTCTCATGCATTCTCCGTCCACAATCTCTTCGACGTCCCGATCCTCTATCTCGATATCCCTACGCAGGCGGATGACCACCATTGCTTCCAAGTTGCACTTCCGCAAGGGACGGGGACGTCCTACCTCCAAGGGTGCCATTTCGCACATCTCCAGGGTTCCATGGCCCCGGTCCCCTAGCCGCTCGCCTTCACCTCTGTCTTCAGATATCCGTCCTCCCAGCGGCCTTGGGCGACGCGCCAGTATCATCTCTGAGCTGGACATGGCCTGCACTGACTCACCCGCCTCACCCTCCTTCCCGCGCATGTCCGAGATGTTCCCCAGCGTACCAACGCACATCGTGCCGCCCAGTGCACGATCTTCCTTCCAAACGCACCCCGCGCGCGCCCGCACACTCAGCTCACCCGCGTTCCTACACTCCCCAACCGAATCCGCACATGCACACGCACTTGTACCGCCGCAGCGCATCACAGTGTCCACCCCACAGGTGTTCGAGCCGCGCAGCCCACGGCTCGCCCGACAGCAGGCGCGTCAGAGTCCACCGATCCCACTCTCCCTCATCTTGGCGCACGTCCCACGCTCGCGGCTGCCCGTCCTCGCACGCGTCTCAAAGCGCTTCAGCGCCGCCGTGCAGCTGGCGCTCTACCGCACGCTCGACTTGTCCGCCGACGACGCTGACGCATGCGTCGCGCGGCTTGCAGGTGCCCCACACCTCGCGGCGCTCGTGACGACGCTAGCTCTGCGCGCCTACCCGCCCGCGCACGGCCCGTCCTTCGTACTCGCACTGGCACTGGCGCTCCGTTCGATGCGCGCGCTGTCGGCGCTGACGCTGCCCGCCTTCGACGCAGAGCTGCTCACCGCGGCGCCGGGCGCGCTCACGCGCCTCACGCTGTTGGCCGACACGCTTCCCTATGCGTTCTTCGACGACTTTCTCGCCGCACCCGCGCGTGCGCGTCTCACGCACCTCGCGCTGCCCCACTTCGTCGGCGTGCCCCCTGCAGCGCACGACGTGCCGCCCGCCGCTGTGCCACGGCTCGCCGTGCTCGACAGCAGCCCTGGCCTCGCGGCCGCGCTTGCTCCTAGCCGTCCCTTGCGTCGCGTGACGCTGCGCATCGCGAGCACGCTGTACGATGGCCTGCGCCCCGCGGCACTGTTTGGCGCCCTCGGCAGCGCGTTAAAGGAGCTCGTGCTCGTTCTTGCGCCTGATGTGGATGTGCGCACGCGCGGACGATTATTGGGCGCGCTGGCAAATACGGGCGCGGGGCTAGAGGTACTCGAACTGAGTCTCGAGGGCACTTCAGATGAGGTACGCGTCGGCTACCCCCCGCACCCGCAACCGCTCGGCTCCGACTCTGACTGATCCGTCTACTTAGGTCTCGCTGCAAGCGTTGTACAAGCAAGTCGGCTCGCTGTTACCGGACGTGCAGGCGCTTCGTACGCTCCGCCTGCGGGCTATTCTGGCGGACGAGGCTGCCAAGGTGGAAGAAGGCCTATCGCGTCTCACGCTTTGGACACGACCTTCGCAGGGGTCGGCATTACGTCGCGTCGTGTTTCCTTCAGGCGCTCACTGGGAACTCGAGGGCGGGGAGTGGGTACGCGTGAATTGAACTCACGCGCGTACGCTCGTTTTTCTTCTCTGTCCTTTTTTTTTTTGGATGTTTTCTTTTCGCGCATATTCTTTCATTTCTCTTATCACACTCATTACGTACGACTTGACCATTTTTTTCTTTTGAAGAGAAGGGCCCAAATACCGCTGCTATCCAGACGGCCTCTCTCTCCCCCCCTTTGCACGATCGCTACCTGATATCCTCGCATTATAGCTGTCTATAGTTCCGTCGTAAAGCTCGTATACATCACGTTACTCCTACCGTGTACATAACACACGACACGTACTCAGCAACTTATAAACTTTTCTAAACTCTCCCGGATCGCGCGATTCGCTCCTCTTCTATCTGAGAAGAGCTGTACTATTGGCCAAGTACGGTATAATCGAATTCACAACAAAACCTTGCAGTAAGCACCACAAAATAACACACTGGTGTTTCCGGTGATGGTGGGAGATAGATCGCATCGAATCTATGTTACTGTACTGCACCGTAACCTGTTTCTAGCCAGCCTGATCGAGTTGACCTTCTCCTCGACCAGCCGGTTGTGCACGAGCAATACGGTGGTCTCGTCGATGACCATGTGCTGCGCGCAGATGTAGAGCCACTATGTCCAGTCAGGATAAATAAGGAAGGTGGACCGACTCGATCGTGTGAACCATCAACCGATCCAGACTCCTTCCCTTGTCGTGCGCCGTGTAAGAGACTTTCCCACACCCACCTTCCTTTTTTATCGCAACTTCGCGTCTCGTTACACTCTGCAACGACTGGGGACATTTGTTTCGGCAATTTCCGAGTGTGATGCACCTTGGTCCTTTGTCGTAGTATGTGCCATTTATTTATCTATACATACACATCCCTTTTGGGAAAATTAGAGAATTAATTTATTAGAGTCTTCGATTGCGGTATGTGTGCAGAAATGTGAACGCGTGAAGTCCTGTCTTTGTGGGCTCTGTCTAATTCTTCACAATGGTTTCGCAGACCTCTACCCCTGCTCTGCCATCTCTGGATGAAATGCGAGAAGCTGTGAACAAGTGCTTTGGTTTTGTTCCGTGTACTTGGCAACTCGAGGCCGCGTTGACACAACTAGGGCAGAGAGACTTAGTGACTCTGGCGCCAACGGGTTCTGGGAAAACTTTGACATTTTGGATCCCTCTTCTCTTCAATGGAGATGGGATTACTATTGTAATCACACCGTTGATTGTTTTGGGTGAAAAGAACGTCAAGGAGCTATCGGATGTGTCTATTGCGGCAATAAATCTAACTACCACGTCAACATCTGAAGAGGCCTTCAAGGTATTATATTAGTAACTTTATTTGCTAGTCTAATGCGTGTGTGGACGACTAGGAGATCGAATCCCTTAAGTACCGCGTGGTCATCACAAGTCCCGAACGCATTCTAAATGACCAGAAGTTCCTTATGCTGTGGAAGTCAAAGAGATTCGTCAACAAATTACGAAGCTTCATATTCGATGAAGCTCACTGCATCAGCCAGTGGTCAGGAGACTTCCGACCCGATTATGCCAATGTGGGTAGGTTGCGCTGGATGGTCCCTTCACATGTCGCCTTTTATGCTGCCTCGGCAACAATGCCGCACTATGTCCTCTCGCATGTAAAGGCCCTCCTTCAGATGCGTTCCGATACTAGGGAAATTAGGCTTAGCAACGATCGTCCAAATATCCACCTGGTTACCCTGGAAATGCTTGACCCGCTGAACTCGTGCCATGATATCACCCGTGTGCTCAGGTTCGATGGTGACCCTTCGCCACCACCCTTTATGGTCTTCTGTAACGATCGCAAGGAAACCGAGCGTATTTGTCTTTATGCTCGCTCTCTTGCACCCGCTAGTTCTGTCGACAAGCTGCTATGGTTTCATTCTGGGATGAGTGTCCACTTTTGGACAGAGACAATCGAGAAATTGCGTACCAATAAAATTTGGGGGATATTTTGTACTGATGCCGCTGGGATGGTGAGTTGGTTTCACATAGTCTTCATATGTGTTGACCATGTTCCAGGGTCTTGATCTGCGCGATATCGAGATTGTTATCCAGTGGAGGTACATGCAGTCGCTGTGTATGCTCTGGCAGCGACTAGGCCGGGCAGCGCGGGACCCTTCCAAGGAAGCTACCGGCATCTACATGGTTGAGCCGCAATATCTGGATAAGCACCGCATGCAAGCTGATAAAAGAGTAACTGAGCGTACCAAGAGGGCCCAACAAAAGAGGCCGCAAGGTGTAGCTGACACAGATAATGGTCCAACTTGTAAAAGGGTGCGATCACAAGACGAGAAGCCAGGCCATAGTAGACAGAAGAAGTCTCAGACCCATGTTGCGCATCCTGAGATTCATACACCGGCACCGCAAACAGCGGACAATCTGATTGTCAAGGAGGATTGCCATGAAAGCTACGAGGTGGCCGCAATGGATACTTACATCAATGCACGTCAACGCGGGGTTTGTCGACGCAAGATATCAAACGAGTTCTTCGGGAATAGACCTCGTGCGTATCTGTATGCTGGCGGATAAGCAATCTGAGTTGACCCGCGGCTAGCGTCTCCTTCGTTATCGTGTTCCAAATCAGATTGCCCGCGTTGCTGTGACAGGCCCTCGCGCCTGTGTTGTGATACCTGCAACCCGGGCTCCTTTATACTCCCAGTCCCCACAACAGTCGCTCCAAGACAATCTCGTGCCCCAAATAAATTCAAGGTCGATAGCGGTGGATACACGGCAACCGAGTTGGATCACAAGCTCAAGGAGTCTCTGTGTGACTGGCGACACAGGCAATTGCAAACTTTGGGAGTCACAACCGGTGACGATATGTTTGGGCCCCAACTCATCATGACAGACGAGGTCCTGGAATGTATCGTGGACCTGGCTCATTTTGGTCAGGTTGATGACCTTGAAACACTCCAGAGCCAGGTGAGTTGGCGCTATTGCGATCGCTGGGGTCCGCAGATTTTCGATATCATCAAGACGCATGCACCCCCTGTCGCCACATCTTCAAGAGAATCTCTCCAACCTGCCGAAAATCTCCCGGGGCCATCCACAGGACTTCAACCCTCTGCCCCCTCTGGAGGTGTCGGAGCTATGCCTTCCGGTTCCAAGCCACGCACAAGGAGCCGATATCGATGTGGATCGTGTGGTAGTACCACCCATATAGGTAAGCTGTTTCTTCCGAATACCCCATTGAATGCTGAGCTTTGTTCGTCGTTGTCTATCAGCTTCGAATCGCATGTGCCCAAACCACAAATCACGCGCAGGGGGGGTCGGGGTCGTTCCAAATGAGAACGTATTTGTGGTCAGTATGCCTTTAATACCGATGTATCTATCTCACACGCCTTTCCTTCTACAGGTAGAATAGTCTTCTCCGCATGTACCACCTGCCGCTCGTGCTCTCAATAGTATTAATTTTCCCTGTCTGTCCACGGCGCGTGGTGGAGGAGCGTGCGAAGCAAGTCTATGTATCGTTACCGCATCCCGAACAGATCTGAGTGTCCGCCAACTACTGAATCGTGCACAGGGATTGGTGTCGTTCCGAACTGTTAATGTATTCATGGTCAGTGTGCCTCTAAATCTGCGGCAACTATATCACAAGTCTCTTCATCTACAGATAGAACAGTCTTCTTCGCGTGGACCACCTGCAGCCCCTTTGCGATATTGTCCAGTATTTCTCGCTCTACAACTCTTCCTGGTCGGAATTCACACATTCCCGATGACTGCATATATGCGCACAGTCTCTCAATTGTCGCAGTCATATCCGGAGGCGTATGTTTGAGGGTGCGATGTGTAAGTTGAAATGCCAACTCAACCATAGTATGGCAACTCCTGAACACCTCGATTAGCGGCGATTGCTTGCATATATAATCAATGGTGCAATTCGGGCCACTTCCCGAATAAATGACCTGGGTCAAAGCCAACTGTAGTAAGCCCGCGTTGGTAACATGCGTTAGCTCATCTTTGTATATAGGTTATTCCGCTCAACCAACCAGTTGACAGGACGGAAGGCATTGGGCCTCCCTGTTGGATTACATAGCAGATTCATGCGGACAATATGACTGTGGTTTCTCAGATGAGCATCCCGAACCACCCACTTCCGGACATATGAAACTTGCCTCAGTGCAGGAGGGTACACTTCATGTAAGTTCGTCATAAATCTCGCTAGCTGCGACGCGTACTTATGTTTTCCTGTGGCAGAAAAGATATATATCCATGGCAGAAAAGAGGCCTCGACGCGACCAATGTCCCCAAGGTTTATGGCATTGCAGAGGTCGACATAGAGCAGGTAATCCCTGTTTCGCAAAGTTTGGTTCTCGAATTGCTGATCTCTTTCGTCATCAGGTCTTGTGCGTGACTGTGATATGTCTTCCCCTATCGCCACATATTTCCGAACAATGTCTTCGGAAATTTTGACAACCAGATCCCAGTCCGGCTTTGAATCTGCAAACGCCTCAAGAGACTCCATGTTCCCTGGGTTCCGTGCGGAGACCTCTCTCCGCCAACACTCAAGGATAGTGGCACACAGTTCATGATGAACTACATCATGCATCTGTCGAAACCCTGGCTTAGTGGTCATTATTCCAGTCTCCCGCGGCCGTAGGATTCCCACGTGTTGATATGTGCTGTTTAAGTCACCGCGCCCTTCTTGTACTCGAAGGTAAGTCCTCCATAATGCGTCCACACAGGCCATCTTATAATGAAATAGCCCTAACAGAAAGACCACGAACTGGAACCGATTTTTAGGTGTGTCTTCTATGCGCCGAGAGTCCCTGATGGTATCAAGTCGTTCCTTCGTCAAGAGGTCCCCATGAATCAAAAGCACAAACGCAGACATGTCAACGTCTCCGTTAGCAGAGAGATCTGGATCTGTAGGGTCACCCAGACCACCTTGTCGGAGTAAGTTGTTCATAACTTCGATATTTCCATCGACTAACGACTGTTTTATATCCATGGACCTCATAGGTATCTGATCTGTCTTTGTTAG
This sequence comes from Lactarius psammicola, assembly GCA_025769895.1. Classification (NCBI taxonomy): domain Eukaryota; kingdom Fungi; phylum Basidiomycota; class Agaricomycetes; order Russulales; family Russulaceae; genus Lactarius; species Lactarius psammicola. The sequence goes on along the minus strand of WTXK01000424.1, from coordinate 16,048 downwards.
TGGTATCTTAAGGACTGACTCCGGTGTCCCAAGGTGCTTGGACAAGCGTCCAAAATATTGCCCATGGTTCACCAGGATTTCACGTACGTGCCATGCAAACGCCTCACGCTGTGGACTGATACCCTTGCCTGGACTTGGGTGATTGTAATGGTCCATCACATGGAACTTCAACAAATCAAATTCGTCGAACACCATGCGCGAGTCCGAAGGTGAAGGATTTCGAGGGTCCACCTTCCACAGGTCCTCGGAACACCGCAACACCTCAATATCTTCAACACCCACAAGTGGTATCGCCGTAGCAGAGGTAGCGCTGACAAACGATGATTGGTGAGTGAGTGTCGGTTCGGAAGTTTTGAAATTGATGTCAAAGTTATCGTAGGCAATGGCTACTTTGAGTGAGCGTAGACTCTCCTTGATCCTATGTGCGCTGTCCTTTGACATTGACTTCACGGCCCTTTGGATTGATTTGATACTTATTGACAGGCCTGCGTGCGCAAGGACCTCAGTGACACGCTGAGGAACATTTGCAGAGTGCACAAAGATCCCCAGGATACTCTGTAAGTAATTGCAGTTTTTGTTCACGCTCTTAAGGATGATACTGGCACAGACAACTGTTTTCTAGTATTCAATTACAGTACATGTAAGTACACAGTCTATGATAGTGCCATTGCCAAACCCTTACTCACAATCACCCGAAGGGCTGTATTTGTTGCCGACACGCCTTTTCGCAATCTCTTTCGGGGCTGCCTTGGTTCGTCAACTTCGTCCTCATCTGTTTGACCCAAATCCGAATCCGAATCACTCCCAACACCCCTCCGAGTCTCGCTGACAGGTGTATCCCCACCAAGATCCCCAAGACTCCTCTCGGACTCTTCAAAAACCTCGGACAAGTCAATACCCATGGGGTCAACTGTGTGACACGGATGCCGCTTGTCAAGTGCCCCAAGTAAGGTGAAAATAAATGTCCACAGGGATGGAGCAAACTGCCGAATCTTTCCCGCGAGAAGGGGCATGAAGGAAGACTCGATTTGTTCCACAGTAGCGGCGCTTGCATGAAAACGAAGTCCGTATTCTTTCTTTGACAACTCTTCAACCTCGGCCCTTATCATGGATTGAGTAGTCTGCAGAGCCCAAGAAGTCACCAAGCCAGATGTCGGGCCATGCTTGAACAGATGAGCGCATATATCCACAGCATCATGTTCCAGCTGAACTCGAGTTAAGTGCGCTACTTGATGATTGATGCCGTGTATCTGAGCGCCGAGTATCTCCTCAACAAGCGAAGATATGGAGTAGCCATTCTCAGAGAGACAGTCTAGGACAGCAACAAGTTCAGGGCGCATTTGAACACACGCATATAGAGGGGAGGGACTTCAAGCGTTTGTGCGCTCGTGTGCAGTATTTCACTCCTATTGAGACTTACATATAAATTAAATTAAATTCCCCAAAATGGACGCACGCGTCTCAACAATCAAAACGACAGATATCGTGACAAAAGAGCCCAATGCGTCACGCCCCGGAAAACGCCGAAACAAAAGTCCCCAGTCGGTCCCCAGCGTAACGAGACGCGAAGTTTGGATAAAACGGGAAGGTGTGCACGTGACTCTTACGCAGGGACTGACGGGAAGGAGTAGTCCTTGTAATTCCGCAGACACACGTGACGCCCGTGGGAAGAGAATTTCGATATCCGCCAAACCAAAACTCAGCAAGTCCGATAAATCTTGTATTTACTCCAAAAAAATAAAGTGTTTTTGCATTATTCTAAACTTAAGTAAGCTACAATACTGGCTGCAATACCACAAACCACAGAACGCGGTGAGATGCGTGTGCGTGGGTGGACGTGACTGTACCATACCATCCCCTACTGCCAGTACTATTCCCCATGATGTCTGATACATCTCGTCGTGTGTTCATCAACGCGGAATCACCAGCCGAGACAGAGACAAGCGCTAGCGAAGGCACCGGCACAGTTGGACACCGGAACGCCGAGCCGATCGATCCCGCCACTTCGCGGCTCCGCGGAAGCATAACATACGACCGGGAGAATGGGTACAACATTGAGTGGGAATCTATCGATGAGTTCCATCGATGGCGCGAGAACGAGCAGCGGGCTCATGGTGTGGAGCTTCGCTTAGCCCACACGGTCTCATCAAACGGAAGCGCGGTGTATACCGCGTCTCGTCTCTGGGTATGCCCGCGCCAAGGTACAGGGGGGGACAAGGACTACCAAAGGAAGACGGACCGAAAATCTAGGAAGGAACGCAAGCGCCTGGACGAGGGCTGCCCTTGCCAAGTCAAGATTAAGATCTACCCTCACACGCCTGCTATCCTCGGCAGATATACCCCTGATCATTCCCACCCAACCGGAAAGGACAATTTGAAACACGTCCGAATCTGGCCCCCCGCGCGAGAGCACATCATGGAGCTCATCAGATTGGGTTTGATGGATAAGGAAATAGTGAGTGATATTTATCTTATCCTTACATTTAATCTGATTTAGCATGACAGAAAAAGCAGATGCGCGCTCAATATAGTGAACATGAGCGGGATCATTACATCACGCTCGAGCAGATCTGTCGAATTAGGACGATTGTCGAGCGGGAAAGGGTACAGCTAGACCCTAATGACGCGAACTCATCCCGGATTTGGGCCGGCAATATACGATCGGACGGACATTTTGTACACTACAAGGACAAACGAGATCCCCCGCCCGAGGGATCTGGTCTCGTGCCCGACGTATTTGTTTTTTGCATACAGACAAAAAATCAATTCGAGTGGTTCCGGATTCTTGGAACTAATTTCCTAGGAATCAATGCAACACATAATGTCACACAATACAAGGGACTTTTGTTATTTACGATTATGGCGCGGGACTATTGGGGTCACGGTGCACGCTTCCCGACTGAGAAAAGTGCCGTGCTCATCATTATTTGCAGGGGTCCTGGTTGCCTGGATGTTGTCATCCAATGGGACCCAGGCAACCATAAATTTTTTCCTTAATTTCGTCAAATGTCAAAGTCCGGACGTTTCACCATCGATTTTCATGACAGATCGAGATCAAGCGCAAGTCAACGCAATACGCGAGACATATCCGTCTTGCCGCATATTCTACTGCTGGTGGCACGTGCTCCGCACCATCCGGACTCATTTCGTCGTTACTGAATTTCCGGATCTTTGGGCCCTGATCCAAAAATGGGTCCGCTCCACCGATCAATACGAATTTGACGCTTGGTGGGAAGACATTCAGAACGACAAATCGGTTCCCCAGAGCTTATCCGAGTACCTGGCCCGGGAATGGGTCCCCGTCAAGGAGATGTGGTCCGCCGTTTTCCGCCAGGATCGCACGATCTTTGAAGAAGGCGATACTAACATGCTCTTAGAAGCGTATGTAATAAATATTTGCTTATTTGAAAACAACTTCTAATTTAGGCTAGATATCACCATGTACTGAAATTAAAATGGCTTGATGGGAAGCGCAACCGACGCGTCGATAACCTCATTGACGCGCTCCTCACCGATCTGTTGCCGGAAATCGAAGATCGCCTGAAGCGACAAAACATTGGCATGCACGGCTACAATTTGGCGGAGGAGCGCAAGGAGGAAATTCTCGCGCGTGCCCCTCAATTGCCCCGCGACCACATAGCAGAGGTCGACAAGGAGCGCTTCCTTGTGCGCTCCTCAAATCAAGAACAATTTTATCATGTCAATACAGTACTTAATGAGTGTGATTGCAGGGATTTTCCTCGTGTGAGGTTCTGCAAACACATAGCTGCAGTCCGTCACTACTTTGGGGGGGCAGAGCACTCAGTCCCCATTGCTCGGCCGTGTGCGAGCGCATCGGACTTACATCACGCCCAAGAAAGCGGTAACGCCGCTAGTCAGGGGAATGCCGCCGCTTCGCTGATCTCCGCTGTCGACGAGATCATCACGTTGTCACGGCAGCTACTAGCCCAGGCGCCAGGGGCTACGCCGGAGATGGTAAAGTCAGTCCATGCAATCCGCTCCCACCTCAGCGTGGTTGCGTCGTCGACTGGTGGCGGGCAGCTTCCCGAAAAGGAGGCGATTGCCCCGAATCAATTGTCCTGGCCGGAAACGGCTGAATGCATGGGCGTGAAGTGATGAACAGCACAGGGAAAGAAGCTCATACTCACAGTGGACAAAGAGGACTGTGGTGAGATATAAGCAACGCAGAGGTAACAAGGATCTTGCAGTGAGAGCTAAAGAGACGTCTGATAACACAGAGTGAGAACTGTACTTCATTAGAGAGGAAGTAACTAACCTGATAACACAGAGTGAGAACTGTGGTATCAGGGCGTACATGGTACTCTACTTATACACTTTGGAAACAATAATCCTTGTACTACAATAGGATACAAGGGAGAGCGTTATATAATAGGTAGAGTACAATGAGACCCATAACAATATGGAGTCGGAACAAAAGGAGTGTACTAACACAATAAGTACAATAGAAAGTAAAGAACAAGGATACATCATAATAAGGATATCACAATAGATAGTCCTAATGCGTACTACAATAACAAGTCCTTTGTGATTGTTCTGTACATATGATGTCATAGATAAGATAGTAGTCCGAGATTGTAAAGATCATAATCTAATCTACATGTCCTATATATCTAATCTAAAGCAGTCCGTTATCTGCATAAGTCCTTTGAGCCGCTAAGTGCGCACAGGTCACTTATCAACATGAAGCGGGGCGAGAAACGCCGCGGCAAGGTCGACAGCGCGCTTACGGCTGAACTAATTGGTGGACCCAACCGGAAGCGAAGTCGCGCAGATGAGGACCCATACGGCGCCGGAGAGCAATCGGGCAAACGTGCGAAACCCGACGCGCGCTCGACCGCTGCCAATACACGATCGCGGGCTGCCGCAGAGTCAACGCCGGTGCATTCAGCAACGCCGCCGGCATCCCTTCCCGCCCGTCTACCCCCCCCAGGTGCCCCAACGCATGTTCCGACGCACGCGCCGATGTTTTCTCTCTCGCAACCCGTTCCGTCATCATCCAGTTATTATCCCCAGCCTTACATACAGTACCCTTCCTATCCTGTGCCCTGCACACCAATGTATTACCCACCTCCCACCCAATAATCGACTTAGTGTTTTTGCGCCTCGTCCCAACTTGATAATCAATTTGTACTTATTTGGATGTTTGGGCTTGTTAATGAGCATCTCATAAATATATTACATTATCGAAAATATTCTAAGTGGCCGAACTTTCGGAAATGTCTGTGTTTGATTCGGACTTTCGGTCGTGGCCGAAAAACGTGACTTTTTGCATCACGTGTGTCTGCGGAATTACATCAACTGGAAGGAGTCTGCAACCGATCGACCAACACCTCTTGCTTTCCCAAACTCGGTCGCTCCAATGGACACGCATCAAGCTCGTCGTCGAACTCCAAAGATCCAGTTCCGAGTCCTTATTATAGGAAGGGCAAACGCAGGAAAGACATCCATCCTACAAAGAGTCTGTGATACAACGGACAGCCCCATTATTTACCGGGGAAGGAAGAAGGTATGTGGTCCGACCTTTTTGTCTGCGAGTCTGATCTCACCGCCGACCAGGTCAAACTTAACCCGTCCATGGATGTTAGTGACGATAGTACTTCTCTTCGGTTGCCTCTGAACATGGAGCTAGCGAGGCGAGCACAGCATCGACGACGAACTGGTGTTCTCCAATCATAAGGGCTACGTTTTTCACGACTCTCGCGGAATTGAGTCAGGAAGCACAGAGGAACTGGAGATTTTGCAGGAATTCATTCGACGCAAGTGTGGAGGAGGGCGACTGCGAGACAAATTGCACGCGATATGGTTTGGACTCTCGAGTGTTCACGATATTTACGACAAATGACGGTCATAATTTGAGGTACTGCGTCCCAATGGACAACCAACGACCACAGCTCGATCTCAGATTTTTCAAGGACATCTGTCCGGACCAGAACGGTGGGTTCATAACGAGCATTCATGACTCTATTTAACGCATCCGAGTCACTTTGAAGTTCCCGTCATTGCAGTATTCACCAAATATGACCAATTCTTACGAAACGTCCAAATCCATTTGGACGATTTCGGAAGTCCAGACGACAATGTATCTGATGTGGCTGAGAGACAATTTCAAGAGCACTACCTGCATCCCCTTGGTGATGATGTTAAATTTGTGCGATTGGAAAGTGAGTTCAGAGTCAAATGCTAGGGTTACACGCCGACGTTCTTTGGTAGGAATGCATAGGCAAAATACGCGTTGCGATGTCCTTATTGAGAAGACGGCTGTAGCATTGAATGACGATATCGTCGCATTGATGCTTTTAGCTGTGGAGAGGGGTAATGTAGAATTGAGTGTTAAATTAGCATTGAATCGGTGAGTGCGCTAGTTGAAGGGGAGAAGTGAGCGATGATCTCAAAGAACATTGCAGTGTCTATTCCGATGCTGGGTTCGGGGTCAAACGCAAAGAGGGTATAGTTCGGGAATGTCTTTATCCATTTCCATACATTTGGGCAAGTGTTGATAATGTCTTAATTTGTGGTACATGCCTCTTGATGCCGCCCGACTCCTAGATGGTGAGTGCCACCTCTTACTCACGCTTTTCAAATCAACTGACCTGACCATGCTGGTGCTCTGCTCTCTAGTTTGTGAGTGGTTGCCATGCCCCACTGTGTTTTAACTCTGCTCACTACGCTTGTCCTTGACTCTCCAGGGGGTGAGTGGCTGCCGTGCCTCGTTGTATTTCAAACCCACTGACAAGGCCTATCCTCGGCTCTCCAGAGAGTGAGTAGCTGCTGTGCCTCGCTGTGTTTGAGGCCTTCTGACGAGGCCTATCCTTGGCTCTCCAGGGAGTGAGTGGCTGTCGTGCCTCGCTATGTTTTGCACCCACTGACGACGCCGGTCCTCGGTTCTACAGAAAGTGCGTGGCTGCCATGCCACTTTGTGTTTCAGGCCTGCTGACGACGTCTGTCCTTGGCTCTCCAGTTGGTGAGTGGCTACCATGCCCGTTACGTTTAAGGCCTGCCGACAGTGCTTGTCCTTGGCTCTCCAGAGAGTGAGTGGTTGGTATGCCCTGCTGCGTTTCAGGCCTGCTGATGACACCTGACCTCGGCTCTCCAGGGAGTGAGTGGCTGCTATCCCTCCCTGCGTTTTAAGCCTGCTGACCATGGCTATCCTCGGCTTTCTAGGAAGTGAGTAGCTGCCGTGCCTCGTTGCGTTTTAAGCCTGCTGATGACGCATATCCTCGGTTTTCCAGTTAGTGAGTGGCTGCTATGCCTCTTTGCGTTTTAGGCTTTCTGACGATGCCTGTCCTTGGCTCTCTAGAGAGTGAGTGGCTGCTGTGCCCCGCTGTGTTTCAAGCCTGCTGACGACCGTCCTCGGCTCTCCAGTATGTGAGTGGCTGGCGTACCTCGCTCTGTTTCAAACCTCCTGACGACGACTGTCCTTGGCACTCCAGTCTGTGAGTGGCTGGCGTACCTTGCTACGTTTCAAGCCTGTTGATGACACCTGTCTTTGGCTCTCCAGTCTGTGGTGGCTACCGGGCTTTGTTTGTATTTTAAGCCTGCTGATGACGTCTGTCCTCGGCTCTCTAGTTAGTGAGTGACTGCAGTGCCTCTTTGCGTGTTAACCCTGCTGACGATGCCTGTCCTTGGCTCTCTAGCCTGTGAGTGGCTGCCATGCCTCACTACATTACAATCCTGATAATGACGTCTATCCTCGGCTCTTCGGGGAGTGAGTGGATGTCATACTTCTTTGCGTTTCAAGCCTGCTGACGACACCTGTCCTCGGCTCTCCAGTTTGTGAGCAGGCGTCGTACCTTGCTGTATTTCAAGCCTGCTGATGACGCCTGTCCTCGGCTCTCCAGGGGGTGAATGTCTGCCGTGCCTTGTTGCGATTCAAACCTGCTGACGACGCTTATCCTTGGTTCTCCAGAGAGTGAGTGACCGCTGTGCCTTGCTGCGTTTCAAGCCTACTGACTTGTCCTCGGCTCTCCGGCCCGTGAGTGGCTGCCATGCCTTGCTGTGTTCCAAGCCTGTTGATGACGCCTGATCACAATCCAGCCTGTAAGTAGCTGCCATGCCTTATTCCGTTTCAAGCCGGCTGATGATGCCTGACCTCGGCTCTCCAGAAGTAAGAGGCTGGTGTGCCTCACTGTGTTTCAAGCCTGCTGACGATGAATGTCCTCGGCTCTCCAGTTGGTGAGCGGTTGCCATGCCTCGCTGTATTTCAAGCCTGCTAACGATGCCTGTCCTCGGCTCTCCAGTTTGTGAGTGGCTGCCATGCATCGTGTCTTAAGCCCGCTGATGACGCCTATCCTTGGCTCTCCAGAGAGTGAGTGGCTACCGTGCCTCACTGCGTTTCAAGCCTGCTGACGATGCCTGTCCTGACGACGCCCATCCTGGGCTCTCTAGGGAGTGAGTGCTCGTCTTACCTCGCTGCGTTACAAGCCCACTGATGACGCTGGTCCTCGGCTCTCCAGCCTGTGAGTGGCTGGTGTGCCTCGCTGCGTTTCAAGCCTACTGACGATGCCTGTCCTCGGCTCTCCAGTTGGTGAGTGGCTGCAGTGCCTCGCTGCGTTTCAAGCCTGTTATTGATGTCTGTCCTCGGCTTTCCAGGAGGTGGGTGGCTACCATGCCTTGCTCCGTTTCGAGCCTGCTTATGACGTCTGTCCTTGGCTTTCCAGAGAGTGAGTGGCTGCCATGCCCCATTGTGTTTAAGCCTGCTGATGATGCCTGTCCTTGGGTCTCCAGTTGGTGAGTGGTTGGCGTGCCTCGCTTTGTTTTAAGTCTGCTGACAACACCTATCCTCGGCTTTCCAGTCTGTGAGCGGCTGGCATGCCTAGCTGCATTTCAAGCCTGCTGACGCTTGTCCTTGGCTCTCTAGGTTGTGGGTGGCTGCCGTGCCTCGCTTCGTTTCAAACCTGTTGACGACCCCCATCCTTGGCTTTTCAGTTTGTGAGTGGCTACCGTACCTCATGGTGTTTCAAGCCTAAGCCTGCTGACGACACCTGTCTGGGCTCTTCAGAATGTGAGTGGTTGGCTTTCTGCGCTTAATGCCTGCTGATGATGCCTGCCCTTGGCTCTTCACTGATCATATATTGATCATACCTGTCCCTGGACTACTAGCATGTACGTGCATGCTCTCCTTTTAAGCCCGCTAACAGTGCCCAACTTTGGTTCTTCAGGCTGTAAGTGTTCATGTACGTTCACTCAAGCAACAATCTCACTTCTTCATAAGCAACTGCGGATTATGTCACTCCCCACCGTTCAAAATGTTATCTTTATATTACAGTCATCTGTCTCTATGGCTTATGGTATTTATCTCTCTAGCTCACCATCACTGGTCTTAGCCATCATCATATGATCATTGGTATTTTCACTCTATCATGTTAAGAGTGTATTTAACCTTTGTGGCAGCAATTATCCTTATCTTGAAGCATGCCACTTTCTTATGTCTCTCAAACTTGTCATCTAAATCTGCTCTAACCCACATGGAGCTGGACTACCAGGAGGCGAATATTGACTTGGTAATTCAAGAATACCTTTTGGTGTCTTTTCAAGAGCACACTGCTTGGCAGACTGTTGAGCTATTTGCAGGCTTTATCATGGCTACAGATATTGGTTTGTTAATTTTTGCGTGTTTAGACAATACCTCATCAAGCTTTTAGTGTGATCTCAGTTGTTGGTCAAAACATATGTGCACAGAAAAGATCATTGGTTTAAACACTTTTGCTAGTATTCTTGTGCAAGTCTTTCTTCTTGCCGAATTTGAGAAATCATAAGTAGATCCATTGTTGGGTTGTCCAAGTCCATGAATTGTGTAGTTGAGGTATGTATTATGTGTATGAAATACTTGGACAATGTACATTGTTGTTGTAGCTTCACCAAAACTGATTTCTGTTTATGAGATAGGAGGGGTGTATTACAGTACTATATTTAACCAACCAAAATTTCGTTTCTCTCAATGTAGGCTTGGGACCATCCCTGCCACAGTGCCATTGGTACAACTTGGGAAGAGTTGTATACCATTCCACTTCCCTTTCCCTCCCCCACCAATCAGTGACCACTTGACATATGTCCTGTAGCAGGCTCTCCTGCTCCTCATGCAAGTGCCTGGATGGTGCATTGCTGCGCACCAGTGCAGGGTCAGGGGAGGGAGAGTTGAGATCAGGTCTTGATGTATCAGGCCACATCCATGTCTATTCGTCTGCTGTTACAACCTCTGCCACTGCCTCTGTGATGACTTACTCTCAGTAAGTCAACAGTAACTTGGGGCACTTAGGGATATGACGACGGATGGGAGGGACGAAGAAGAGAGCAAAATGAAGAGCAGAGAGGGGAACTTTAAACAGATGCAAGAGACAAAGGAGGCAGAGCAAATCAATGGTGATGAGCAATGCAGAAGACTATGAGCTTGCAAATGGGAGTTCACAAGTGGACAGTCTGAGGGACTGTCCGTTGTATTGCGCCAGCTTATATACCTGGCTACATGGTGTTTACATAATGGAATACTCTGAAAACTCGTAGAAGATCTATAAATACCATCCAATGGCAATAGTCTCTCTGGGAATGTCCTGGAAGCCTGTGGAAGCTCTATAAATACCATCCAATGGCATTAGTCTCTCTAAGACCTGGTGACCTTTTCTGCAGTTCTTCTGTGGAAACTGGTAGAACTCTGTAGAAGGTGGTAGAACCTTCTACAAGGAACTAGTCACGTGACAGATCACGTGACCTCCGGAGTATAATTTCAAACTCCGACCTCGGATTTCCCAATTAGGAAGTTGATTACATAATACCGGACCGGACCGGACCGGCCTAAACTCTTGAGTCATAACCTAAGCTTGACGGTTCATGACAGCCTCTGTTGCCACTAGGCTGTGCAGCTACAGAAGGTGCATAGGTTGCAGCAGTCACAGAGTTGATGCAGATACAGAAGACACAGTGGTGGTTGCACGTTGCCCACCGTGCCCATGTGGAAGAGCTGCATGAATATGTTGCTGGGCCATGCAACCTTTTTTGGGCTGAAACCAGGGGATCACACAAGCTGCACCAAATTGGAGTAGGATACAAAGGTTGTGAGCCTGGCCAGATGTTCAATTCACCAGTGTACTCTGTGTGGAGATGATGATATCTCAAGTAACGGGAAAAAGTTACCCAATGATAGATAACACATGAGTGTAGACCAGGGAGGTTAATCACAATACCAGAGTCTGTCTTAGCTGATAGTACATCTCCTTAATACATGTGCTTAACTCTGCATACATGTACACCCAGCTCAAAGCTTCTTGAGATGAGTTACAACTCTAAACTTATGCACACATCATACCTCTGATTCAACGCTCACCCACAACTTGAACAGTTTGAAGACATGATGAGTTACTTTTCTTCAGTGATATGCATATTGCAGTGAAATGGCTATCTTGGGAACTCATGTCTCAAGAAAAGAAAGGATGCTGTTGCCTTGTAGGTTAATGTTTCTTTGTTGGTCATTGGCACTTGGAAAGCAAGCCTTGGATAGGAACAAGTCAGGGCTCACTTTGGGACAATACACGTGGCCACAACCCAACTGGTTCTATGTTGCTGGCGATAGCAAACATGTGGACTACCAATTGCAATAGCCCTACTCTTTGTTTTCACACTCACTGATACCAAAAAAGTTCACCCAGGTCACTTTTTGAGATGATTCTCTGAAGGTGCGGCTCATGAGGCTTGTCACGATGCGGGACTCCGGGTAGCTCGTATCCCCGGACTGCAGACATGTGATAGTGGTACGTGACTCACAGATAATGGTTCCAATAAGACCAGTATTGTATGATAAGCAACGAGGTTGTGATTGGTCCTTACTATATGACTTGAACAGACTCTTATAATAACCTTACGATACGTGATTGGTTACTTACCATTCAAGAGGCGCTTTAAAGCCCTTGCGTACATGTATATAAGGTTAGCCAAGCTGCGCCATAGTCTGCAGCTTGGTCTTCTTGAATCTACTCTGTCCTTATCCGTCTTATCCACCCGTATCGGTCTAAGTCTTGCGCTCCTCTTGTTAGGAGTCTGCCTCGTCATTATCGTCATTGAGTCAGTATTGTCCCACATCCGAGGACTTGCTGTTATACTCAAGATCAGTCACGTGCCATCGAGCCGTCATCTGACATATTTGCTAAGTCGTTCAACCCGGTAGTCGCCATCTCCCGCTCAAGTCGAGCCACGTGCCAGTAGACACGTAACATTAAGACCAAGCTCCCACACCGTGGCGACTGAAATTACCGCAGATAGTTGGGTATTCGCGCAATACTCCATCGAGAGAAGAGGAGACCAAAACGTCCCTGTCCGCTACCTTGCCAACGCACGGTGGGGCACGATCAATGTGATGAACAGCATAGGTGAATGAAGCATATACTCACAGTGGACAAGAGGACTGTGGTGAGATATAAGCAGTGCAGGATAGCAGGGATCTTGCAGTAAAGCTAATAGAGACGTCTGATACACCAGAGTGAGAACTTGATCATATTACAGAAAGTGGAAACTAACCTGATACACCAGAGTGAGAACTGGGGTATCAGTGCGTACATGGTACTCTACTTATACACTTTGGAGACAATAGCCTTTGTGCTACAATAGGAGACAAAGGGAGCGTCTTACAATAAGTGAAATACAATAAGCCCCTAATACAATAAAGGGCGAAACAAAGGGAATGTACTTAGACAACAAGTACAAGGAAAGTAAAGAACAAAGAGTATATCACAATAAGGATATAACAAAAGAGAATCCTAACGCGTACTACAATAAGCAGTCCTTGTGATACATGATGTCATAGATAAGTCCAAGATTGTAAAGATCATAATCTAATCTACATGTCCTGTATATCTAATCTAAAGCAGTCCGTTATCTGCACAAGTCCTTTGAGCTGCTAAGTGCACACAGGTCACTTATCAACATCTCCCCGTGATCAGCAATCTGGGACTAGCACAAGCCCATGTCTACATTGTGTTGCTGCAGCAGGACACGCGCTAACGACTTGGTGAAGCCGTCTGCAACCATTTCTGCAGTAGGGGTTTTGATAAGGGTGATGGTGCCCTTTTCAATGTATTCCCTAATGACATGATGCCGTATGGCAATGTGCTTAGATTGCCTCCCAGTGACAGGGTTCTGAGCCAAATCAATGGCACCCTTGTTGTCACCATGTAGTGGGATGGGGTCGTCGACCTCGTACCCGAGTTCTGCAAGGAAGCTCTGATACCAAGTGGCTTGGTTGGCCGCATCGGTCATGGCCATGTACTCTGCCTTAGTAGTGTTTTGGGCCACTGTCTTTTGCTTGCACGAAGACCAGCTTATTGCACCATTGGCTAAGATGAATACATAACCAGAAGTGGAGTGTCTATCATCAATCTGGTCACCCAGACTGGAATCAGTGTAGCCATGAAGGCCATCTCCACTGGCGCCATCATAGATCAAGCGCATGTCCACAGTTCCTACTAAGTAGGACAGAACATACTGCGCCAACCGTAGATGTTGGGGGGAAGGATTTGCTGCATACTGCACCAAACGTGATACAGCAAAGGAAATGTCAGGTTTAGTGCCAATCTGAACGTACAGCAGACTACCAATGAGTGACTGGTAGTGCGTAATGTCAGAAGCAGTAGCCTGACCTGTATATTTATGAAGGTGCTTGTCAGCACCAGCAGGTAAGGGTGTGGAGTGTGGTGTGGCATCAGCCATCCCAAAGCGTTCAAGGACATCCTTGACATAGCCAGACTGATCTATTTCAATGCGTCTGAGGGAGTGGTTCCGCACAATGCGTATACCAAGATAGGACTCTATCTCCCTGAGATCTGTCATCTCATAGCGCTCAGAAAGATCTGACTTAACACGCTTGATGTTCTCCAAAGATGCACCCAAGATTGTGATGTCGTCAACATAAACGATAACAAAGAGTGGACCATCCCCCTCTCATTGAGGCAACACATAAATGCCTGCATCGGCAAACGTCCGCTTAAAGCCTAGTGCAATTAGCACTCCATGGAATTGCAAGTTCCATGCGCAGGAGGCTTGTTTGAGACCATAAATCGCCTTAACCAGGCGACACACCTTCGTCTCAGAGCCAGTGACAGTGAAACCTTGTGGCTGCTCCATATAGATCTCCTCGTCGAGCACGCCATTGAGAAAAGCAGACTTGACATCCATCTGATGGATGTGCCAGTCCTCTAGCGCAGCTAATGCTAGTAACATACGAAGCGACTCAAATCGTGCGATGGGAGAGAAGGTTTCATCAAAATCTATGCCAGGGATTTGCGTAAATCCCTTAGCCACCAAGCAAGCTCTGTAGTGGCCATCCGCCTTGAGCTTGAAGACCCATTTGGATTTTACTGCCTTACGATTAGGCGGGAGATCCACTAACTCCCATGTGCCATTCTTGGCGAGCGCATCTATCTCATACTGACACACCTCAGTCCACCTGTCTGCATCACCAGACTTCATAGCCTCTGCATAAGATGCAGGGTCTCTACCTACATAAGCTGCAGCTAACAGCTCCACATATCCCAGCCTTTTGCTGCGTGTAGCCACATTATCCGCATTGAAGTAGCGGGGATTGGGCACTGATACACGCGCAGAACACCTTGGTGCACTGTCCATTTCGCGCAACAGCTGACTTTGCTGTGCGCGGTCCTCAAAACTCCCAGGCATTTCTGGTGAGGGAGGAGGCACATGGCGCATAATGCGAGTGGCACCTTGACGAGGTGGTGGTGATTGTGATGACTCACTGTCACTCGACAGGGAGGCACGACGGAGGTCAGAAGACCGGGGGCGAAAAGGGCACGGAGAGCGAAGGAAGGGGACAGGTGGTTGACTGGCCGGTTCGAACAGAACTTGCAACAGCAAGGGATGGAAGGCACACAAAGAGTGGGGCTTCCCAAGGCAGAGGAGGCGGTCAGGAGAGGATGTCACAAGTGGACAGTCTGAGGGACTGTCCGTTGTATTGCGCTAGCTTATATACTGACAGGGATGGTCTGTGCGTAAGTTAAGGGCAGGCTTAGGGCCGCCTGGCGAGTGCTGCGGAATACTGCGGAATGGAACATTCAAGTAACATCTAATAATAGTAACCAATCAGAAATAACATGGGGAGTGGTACGATTCTCATTGACCAATCAGAATAATTCGTGAAAGTGGTACGACTGCGCTGCAGTCGATTGCGCCATAGTGATGACTGCGTTCTGCAGTCCAATCAGATAAATCCAAGGAATGGTACGACTTTGACAGAACACGTGCCCTCGCACGTGAGAGATACACAAAGGATAGTCACGTGGTCCCGCACGTGATGGATAAAACATAAGTGGATCACGTGATACGTCACGTGACTGTCGGAGTACGAACTTCAAACTCCGATCTCGGATTTCCCCTTTAGGAAGGTGATGATTACATAAGACCGGACCGGCGCAGACCGGTCTTAGACGCTGGAGTCATGACCCGAGTTTATAGGTTCATGACAGTATCCCCTTTTTAACGTCGTGCTGCACCAACAGCACTGGAAGACTTGGGCTTAGGGGCGCTGGGGTGGTCCTTGTGAAACTTTTGGACCAGGGCTTGAGAGTGCGTCATTTCAGAGGCGGGGAGCCAGGAATTCTCGGAACTTGGATATCCCTTCCACTTGATCAGGTACAGTATCCCTCTTCGATTTGGAGACACCTTGGATTGCAGGACCGCTTCAACTTCGTAATGTTCGTCTTCTCCTTGGACGATCTTGGGAGGGGGTTGGGTGAAGTTTGGTCCATGAGCGTCGCTCTCGCGATATGGGGAAATCAAGGAATTGTGGAAGACTGGATGAATGCGCCAGGTCTTTGGCAGCTGGAGTTTGCAATTAACTCCCCAGGAGGTCAGGATCTTGAAAGGCCCATGTCGTCTTGGGGCCAACTTGGCTTTGGGGTGCGTGGTATGGATGTTGGTTCCTTCCAACCAGACTGTCAAGGTCTCAGCAGGGACCTTGGGTGCGACTTGCACAACTAAGAACAGAGGTACGAGGGTTCTGTGTGTGACAGTTGTTATAGTACAACAGTCA
>WTXK01000423.1:0-38223 GCA_025769895.1 Lactarius psammicola | reverse complement strand
TGGCAAAGGGGGGCCTTCAAGGTATGCCCATCGACTTGTCTTCTCTTCCAGCGAAATGTGATCACTGCACACTCGGCAAGCAGTCACGTTCACCGGTACCAAAGACATGGGAGGGGTGTAAGGCCGAAAAGATTAGAAAAGGTGTTTGGATTTTGTGGGGCCAATGGCCATTACTTCTTGTTCTGGAAATGTTTATTCAATGAACATTATCGACATTACTCTGGTTACGTTTGGAGCATACCCCTTCGATCTAAAGCTGACGCCTGCGAAGCAATCCAAATTTGGCACAAAGCAGTTACGAATCAATCCAACGAGAAGCTCCGCTGCCTTGTTACTGACAACGGGGAACTTGTTTCTAAATTGATGCGCGACTGGTGCGAATCTGAAGGCATCGATCATCAACTAACCGCCCCTATACATCAGCACATAATGGAAGAGCGGAGTGCCTCCACAGGACCCTTCTGGGTAAGGCGCGCACCATGCGGATAGCCTGCAATGCACCCGCTTCCCTTTGGGACGAATTCTGCTCCACGGCCCACGGCCGCCTACCTCACGACCTTAACTGCCGCAACCGCTAACAAAGGCAAGACTCCTTACGAATTATGGTACAATCGAAAACCATCCCTCTCCCATCTGAGAGAGATTGGCTGCCGTGCCTTCGCGCTCAACACGCCAGCGCTCTCGAAGGTCTACCAATGATCGACTCCATGTGTGCTCATCGGGTACGCCCCTCATTCGAAAGCTTACCACCTCTGGGATCCTTCCTCCTCTCGTATCTTCAACTCCTTTCACGTCTCTTTCACAGAACATCTTGATTCAGAACCTTCCCCTTTCCTTCCCGGCACTACGCTTAATACTACCCCGTCCCCCCTTCCCCCCATCTTGGGACAGTCCAGGCCCTATGCCCCCAAGCGATGACAACGTAATAGAAATGCCTTTTTCTTCTCTTATCGATCCTGACATTAGTCCTCAAAATGTGAATTCTTCCATTTACGATACTTCTTTACGTACTACCTCCCTTCCCCACACGAACACTCAACTTCCTCCAATACCGTTTAATAATACCGTAATCACTTCACAACAATACCGTAAACTCAACAAACAATCCGACTTCTAATGCGACGAACACCACACCCCCTCCACCCCGATCTCCCTCCCCTTCCTCCCCTTTCACTTCTCTCCTCGCTTTCACTTCTTCCAATCCCATCCTACCCCCTGCCCCCCCACACAGATCATCTAGAATTCCCGTTCCTTCGACACGCGTTGCAACTAATGACGGCCTGCGCCATGGGCCGCGCCTCGCTACCACTATCTCCGAGGCGCGGACTGCCACGGCACGCCATCAGGAGGAGCGTGCACGCTGTCTGTTGAATCACAAGCTGAGCCATCCGACCACACCGCCACGTTCCTCACGGAATACTCTGACGTACGCGACACCCATGACCTCTTCCATACTGACTTATGCTTGGAAGACCACCTATAATAGACGAAGTGCTCGCAGCCCTCTCTGATGGAACCACTTGAACCCGTGACAGAATTAGATGATGAACCAACGTGGGCCCAAGCATTGGCCTCGCCTGAAAGAGAATTCTGGATCGCGGGTGGTCAGGAAGAATTAAAAAGTCTTGAAGATCTCAACGTCTTTGTCCTTGTACCCCCAATCCGAGGTTCCTCACGGCCATCGACCCCTCAAGGGCAAGCTGTCTGCAAACAGAAACACGATGACACCGGGAAAGTTGTGAGATACAAAGTCCGTTACGTCGCAAAGGGTTTTGCTCAACGCTGGGGCATCGATTACGACAAAACCACCGCACCAACCATCCGTCTGGAATCGTTTCCGATCTCTCCTACACATCGCGGCCACCCTTGACGGGGATCTTCAGCAATTTGGACATCAAGACAAGCCTTCCTCCACGGGGTTCTGCCGGAAGGGGAGACCATGTACATGGAACAGCCTCCGGGCTTCGAAGCTCCCGGCAAGGAAGACTGGGTTATGCAACTAATGAAGAGCATTTATGGAATGAAACAAGCCAGTCGCATTTGGAACCAGACTTTCCATAACGCGGTGACGCAGTGGGGCTTCAAGCGCCTCCAATGCGAATGGTGCGTATACCGTTGGCGAATCCCCCACCGGAACCATCATCTTCGTAGTTCACGTGGACGATATCCTCTCCACTGCATCCTCTCCAGAAGAAAATCTCTGGTTCTTGCAACAAGCTCAGGGACAATGGGACATCTCCGAACTTGGCCCTCCAAAGTTCGCCTTGGGAATTGCCATCTCCCGCGACCGACAAAATCGCTCAATTTCTCTCTCTCAGACTGCCAAGATCGATCATCTTGTTGAACAATACAACCAGACCGATGCTCATCCTGTCGACAGCTCCCATGATTGCCGGACTTCAACTTCGCAGACCCGACAAAACCTGTCCATCCCGGCTGAGATCTCTGAGTGGATAGAGCGCACGCCCTACCAGTCGTTAGTGGGCAGCCTTATGTACCTAGCCGTCGCCACCCGCCCAGACATCGCCTATGCGGTTGGACGCCTGTCTACGTTTCTTGACTGCTATTGACCGGAACACTGGACGGCGGCCATCCGCGTGCTCCGCTATCTCAAGGGTACTTGCTTGCTATCGCTCACCCTTGGAGGTCGCAACTCTCTCAGTCTTATGGGCTACTCAGACTCGGACTACGCCAACTGTGTAGACACAAGTCGATCAATTGGTGGATACTGCTTCTCTTTGGGTTCTGGAATGGTCTCATGGAGCTCGTGAAAGCAAGCTACCGTCGCCAACTCGTCTTGCTATGCCGAATATATGGCCTTGCACGACGCCTCGCACGAAGCTATATTCCTTCGCCAGCTTCTATCCGGTCTACGCCTACTCCCCTCCTCACCATCTCGTCTCTATTGCGACAACGATGCCACGACACACCTCACCGAGGACCACGTCTGGCATTCACACACAAAACATGTACGTGTCAAATATCACTTCACACGCGAACAGGTCCAATCCGGCGAAATCACTGTCAACCGCATTCCATCAAAAGACGACGTTGCGGACATCTTCACCAAACCACTCGGAAAAATCGATTTCCATCGTCTACGTCATTATCTCGGCCTCTCCAGTGACTGTGCTAACGCGCGCTCCGAGTGAGGAGGAGTAACACACATGCCCCCTACTTTTATTTTCCTTCTTTTATTTTCCTTTTATTTTCTTTTATTTCCTTCTTCTATTTAGACACCACCTTTCTTGTTTTCTTTCCGTATTCAATCACCACTCCTCGCTTACGCGTTACCCCATATGTACTCATCACGCAACCCATGTTTGTGCAGAGGAGGAGTGTCGGAGTATCGAAGATCAGATCACATTACTACACTCATGGTCCACGTGACTCACCGTATTTACGCGTCGTGGTATACATATGTTGTCCTTTAGTCGTTTACCCTCTTCTAGTACTAAGGGACTCTAGGTATAATCAAATACAGTTGTTTACCCTCTTCTAGTACTAAGGGACTCTAGCTTTACACTTTCTTGGTTGTTCTCGGAGCTTTGATAACTGTTGCACATACATATAATGATAAAATCTGGAGTCTCTTAGTACTAGTAGAGAGTAAATGACTAAGAGACAACGTATGTATACCACAATGCATAAATACAGTAAGTCATGTGATAAAACCTAGAGTCCTCTAGTACCATAGAGAGTAAATGACTAAAGGACAATGTATGTATACCACAACACATAAATACGGTGAGTCATGTAGTCCATGGGTGTAGTAACTGTAAAAGCTAGGAACCCTCAGTCATAGAGGTAAGGAAATGACTTTTGGACCTATTAAATCCCTTAGGATGTGGAGGTGGGCAAACTAATCACATTTGCACTAACCTATTAAATCTACGGTTGGCGGTATTAGTGTTAATGTAATAGTAAGATATATGGGCAAGGTTGACTTACCCCTTAGGACGCGGAGGCAGGCGAACTAAGGGGAGACACATGCGAATCGTAAACTAGTTATACCGTACTTATGGATACCAAGACATAAACAAAGTCCAAACCAAGTCACAAGACATCAGACACCGAAATAACGACACTCCCCCTCAGTGTGAACCACAGTTCAACACTGCCATCTAAACACTGTTAGGTTTTACGATCCCCAGATAGTTGCGAAAGTTCATAAAAGCCAGTGCAGAAAGCGCCTTAGTCAGTCTGTCAGCGACGTTGTTGAAGGTGGCAATCCGCGTGACCATTATCTCCCCATTTTCTACACGTTCCTGTATCCAGTGGTATCAAACATCCAAGTGCTTGTTTGATTGTGAAAAGCTTGGTCGGCACTTAGTAATATGGCGGTGGAGTTGTTGCAGAACAGTCTCAAGGGCTCCTCTGATTTGTAGCCAAGTTCGGTCATGAGCGATCGCAGCCAGATGAGATCCTTTCCAGCCTTGGATACGGTGATATATTCTGCTGCACAGGTCGAGTTGGCCACAACCTTCTGTTTCTTTAATGACCAGGATACTACACCACTTCTGAGTGAGAAGCAGTAGCCTCTCACTGATCGCCACCCTTGAGGACCGGGGTCATTCATGTAGTCTGAGTCACTGTAGCCCATTGGGGCAGGGATTGAGCTTTTCCCGCTGAGTCGTAGTGCCAGGTCTCGAGTCCCTTTCAGGTAATGCACTACATGGATGGTGGCTTGCCAATGGGTCTCATGATAACAGTTGAGGAAATGTGATAGTTTGCTGATGGCGAACGTGATGTCAGGATGTGTTCCACTGGCCACATACATCAACAAACCGACCAGCGACCTGTATGGCAGCAAGTCCAGTCGTTCTTGCTCCCCCTTGTCCAGTGGTACTTGCGGATTGGGTGGTAAAAGCTGCGCACTGTGCACCATCAGGGTCGAAGCTGGGTTGGCGTCAGTTTGACGATATGTTGCAATGATTTTGTCGATCAGTGCTGTCTGGCTCAGCATGATGACACGTGCTTCTTGATCTCATCATATAGCAATGCCAACAACAAGTTTGGCCTCACCCAATGCAGTGATTTGCCACATGGATTCGAGTTCTGAGCGGAAAAGCATGGCTTCAGCATCATTAGAGGACGTTGCCAACATATTGTCTACGTGCACTGCCATGATTGTTGATCCCACCACCACACATTGTGAGTAGATGCACCACTCACACTCAGCGCAACTGAAGTCCCACTTGAGGAATGATGCGTGTAGCATCTTGTTCTAAATGTGGGACGACTGTTGCATGCCATACAGTTCGTGTCGCAACTGCCAAACATAATGTTCTTTGCTGGGGGTAATGAAACTGGGTGGCTGCTCCATGAACTGCACTTCCTTTTCAGGTAGGACACTGTTCAGAAAAGCTGTCTTGACGTCGTATTGGTCAATGCGCCAGTCCTTGCAGGCAGCAATGTGCAGTATGATACGCATGGATGCCAGGTGAGTGGTGGGGGATGTTGTGTCAGTGTAGTTCCTTCCCCATACCTGCTGGAACCCTTTCGTGACCCATCTAACTTTGTGTTGCATGGGATTACCGAACTTGTCGTGCTTGAGTCTGCACACAAACTTTCCACGGAGGACTTTTCTTCCTGATGGGACAGCCGTTCTTGGGACCAGTTGGAAAACTTCCATCTCTTCCAGACTGCGGAGTTCCATTTGTGTGCCTTTCAACCATTTTTCCTTTTCCGCTGAGTTGATTGCTTCTTCCTAAGAGGGTGCATCGGGGTCTTTGATGTTAACTAGCATTGCAGATTCTGAGCATGTGAGGTTGCTGTCTTCGTCACTATCATGGGTGCTGGCGTTGGACATGTTACCTTTGTGCTCCCCCTTGTCTGGTGCAAGTGCAGGCTGAATGGGATCACATGTAGTCAGTTTAACGGGTATCAGTCCGTCATAAGTGTCTTGTCTAAAGGGCGCAGGAATGTGTGTACGTGCGGAATGGCGGAGTGATTGAGAGGGAAGAGGAAGGGGAGTAGGAGAAAGGGAAGATGATGGGTCAGAGGGGATGGGGGGTGGAAGTGGGGTAACTGGGGAATTATCAATGGAATCATTGGTGGGATTCACAATCACCCTGGGACTTAGGGGATGGGGTGAGGCTTGAAGATGTTCGATGAAATGGATGTGGTGCAAGTCCACGATGTGACTGTTAGACTTATCCCAGCATCTGTACGCTTTAGAGTTAGGGGTGTACCCGATTAGGATACATTCAATGAAGCACGCTGCTATCTTGGGGTTCCCTCTGCTGATCAAAACAAATGCGTGGCAGCTGATTTCCCTCAAATGGGCAAGAGAGGGTTTGCTTCCGAACCATAGTTCGTGTGGTGTTTGTCCATTTAGGGATCGAGAGGTGGTGAGGTTGTTGAGATAGGAAGTGGTCATGACAAACTCGTCCCACATCTGTAGTGGGGCGCCACATGTGAGGTGCATGGTGCGAGCTTTGTCCATCAGGGTTCGATGTAGGCGTTCAACATGCCCATTCTGCACAGAAGTATGTGGTGCAGTGAACAAATGAGTTATCCCATGATCTGTGCACCAATGTGCCATATCAGTGGAACGGAGCTCCCCATTGTCCATCACCAAGTAGCACAGTTTCTCATGGGATTGCGCCTTCATAGCCGTCAGCCACATACAGAACGCAGTAAAAGCATCAGACTTTGCTTTTAAGAGACGGGTCCAGCTGTACCCGGAATAGTCATCAATGAAGTTCATAATGTAATGGAATCCGGAACGAGACAAGATGGAATGGGGACCAGATAAATCAACGAAAACGTGCTCCAACCACCTAATGGCCCTCTGCCCCATGCATGTCTTTGGAACGGGACTGCGTGCCTGTTTACCACAGACACAGTGGTCACAAGCTTGCAGCGCAAGGGACAGGTCAATGGGCATACCTTTAACAGTGCCGCTCCAGGCCATCTCCAGTACTGTCTGGTGATTGGTATGTCCAAGACATCTATGCCAGGTTTCAAGGTTTGGTAGGAGGACGAGGCTGGGTAGGGCTACATAAGATGGTTCAGTTTGAGGTTGGGCATTAGGAAGTGCGTAAAGGTTGGATGTGTTCGGTGTGCAGTTGGCCACCGTGTTGCTGCTGGTGTTGGCAAGTTTGCAGTAACCCGCTTGGAAGGTGGTGATGTACCCACTTTTGGTGAGCTGATGAATGGATACGAGTCACACTTGAGCCTGGGGAGCAAAAAGGACATTTTCCAGCAGTAACTGTGCGTTAGTCTGAGAAAGTAGTAGGACAACGGTGCCGACCCCCATGTCGAACACTGAAGCATTTCCTACTCCCAAGATCTTCCATGGTGTGTCCAATGGCTTTATTTTTGCGAAGTCCAAGCATATACAACTGATGTGACTGGATGCGCCTGAGTCTAAGAAGAAAAGTGGGTCTACTGGCTGGCTCAGCAGGGCAACATTGGAGTTGTCGGGGATGTCAACAGAGGCAATGAGGATGGTGCTGGTGTCAAGGTATGTCTTGGTGGAGTTGCTGGCTGGCCACTCCAGGTACTCCCCTAGATTGGGATGTGAAATAGCAGATTCTGAGTCTGCAATGGCTGCACTGATCTTATTGTCTGGGCGGTAGTGGGTGCCAGCAATCCAAATGGATCTGTCATCATCCAGTTTGACTGGGGCATTGCTGGTTTGCACGTTCCCTTCTTTCTGAGGTTTAGCATGTGTGTGGAAGGATTCACAAGCTAAGTGTTGATGATTAATTGCTTCTTGCATTGTCAGGCCTTCCATCTTGCCACTGGGAGCTAAGCAGAATTCAACTGTGTGTCCTGGTTGTTTACAGTTGGGGCACACGAAGGTACGATGTGGGATTGCAGGAAGAGTGATAGAAGTGCCAGGCAATGGCTGTTGACTCTGTTGTGCATCGCACATTTTGAAGTAGTATCACATTCGTTCCTCGACGAGTTGTACTGTTATGGACCCATCCATGAGCAATGGCGCTAGAGCATCGTGGACTGTTGGGTGTGACGTCTTCAGGTTCAGCAGCATGAAGAGTAAGCCAAGTCTGTTGACATTGACTTGTCCAATGCTCTTGATGTGGTATACAAGGTCATGGAACACTGCCATGTGATTGTCGAATTGCTCTGGGTCATCGTCAAAAGTAATTTGCATGAGCTTCTGGATAAGTTGGAGTTGAGTGAGTCCGCTCCATTTCTCATGATGAAGCCTCAGCATTTGGAATGCCACCGCAGATGTGGTGCAAGTGGAGATGTGCTGTATTTCCGCAAAGTACATGTGGGTTTGCATATACCCCAGGATCATACGGTCGTTGCCATTCCAGCATCGGTTTCCAAGTGGGTCCACACATTCATCGGGACATTGAAGAAGTCCAAGAGGGTATTCATCAAGTTGTGTCATGGCCAGCGATCGTAGGAGAAAGCGAGACCATTCCAGCCAGTTGTGTTACGCTCACACGGGTGTTCATGCAATGTGCAACTAAGTCAAGTTCGATAGAAGTTGAAAGTCCGGTCAAGGACTTAGTTTGGTGATACTACTTGGAGCAAGGCTCAACAAGAGTGAGAGGAAGTGACTCGAAGGTCCTTCTGAATAACAATAGCAAGGCAAAAAACGAAGGCTCGCAGCAAAGAAGTATCCTCTGAAAGGAATCCTTCTAAGATCGTGAGACTGAAGAATGTGATTCAAGAAGAAGTTGAGTCTACTGTACAAGCTAAGTAGAGAGTGACTTATATACTAGTACAGCACCAAAGAGTCATAAACAGATGGTGCGATCCTAGGATCCGGGTCCTAGGAATGAGTCATTGTATAGTACATGTGATAATAGTAAAAGAATGCCATGGAAGGCCATAGAACAAATCATCAGTAAGCAACAAGTCATCGTAGTAATTGATATGAGGTAGGTTCGGCACTTGTACGTATATGGAAGGAGATGAGTCAAAAGATATGTGTAAACAAAGAAAGTGTCTGGAATCGTAACATTACCCCCCCTTTTGATGCGAAGTTGCCTCAACTTCTAGTTCAACCCTCCATATTCGCTACCAAGATCCCAGTTGTTGCCATCTGACGGAGTAGGTTGATGGTCTTTGGGGCAGTTGTGAGTGTCGAGGAATCCATGAGGTCCTCATTCGGCGCAGTGTCGGCATGCAACTGCCTTGGGGCAGTTGTACTCTTCATGCATGGCATAGTTGTTGAAACACTTGCCACAGTAGTGGGGGTGTGTAGAAGGGTCCGGTTTATTGAGTAAATCGACCACATTCATCTGCCGAAAGATACACTCCGTGCCCCAATGTTGGTTGCTGTTGCACCACCAACAGTGCTTGTTGCGGCGTTGGGGGCAATTGGCCTTCTTATGTCCCATCTGTCCACAGTACCAGCATGAATGGCGATTGCGATTGGTGTTGTCATGAAGGCAGGGGTATTCAATAGGACCGCAGGTATGGATGGCGAGTTGGGGGAGGTCCGTGCGGGTTCGCCAGGGGGTACAGAGTAGCATATCAATCAGCAATGGTGCATACCAAATCCGCCTTTTCCATTCTCTTTCAAATTCCATTTATCTCCAAATCGGTGTCGAATTGAGCATGTTGCAGCTGTGCCAGCTGCTTTTCGACAGTCTTCCCTTTGCTTCTGCAATGTGACCTGCTTGCGTAGAGCATCGTGAAGGCGCAACACTTCGGCTTTGATACATGGGTCACTGAGGTCTTGCACTACCTCATCTATAGCATATGCTGCGAGGGTGCTCTCATTGGAACTGAGCGAGACGTGAGTCTGAAATGGGGATGGGGATACGGATGGGAGGATCAGCAGGTCGGAGATAGACAGATTTGGTGTAAGGCGGTTGGTTACGTCCCATACATCCTATCACTTGTTGATTGTTGTCGTGGTAAAAGATATATGGTGCCACTACACGAGTCAGGTCCTTGTCAGATTGAGGGATCATAAGGGGGTAGTATCGTGGGGATGAAGGAATGTTGGGGAAAAATGGGAGTCCAGGGTCATCGTCTTCGTTCTCCTCAGGCTCAGCGTTGTAATCAATGTACTCAATGAGTCCATTGTCTTCTTTGAGGGGTGTTTTCTGGCCTGTTATTTCTTCTTGTACTGCCATAGCTGTTACGCTTTCACGGCGTAGGCCTGACTTAGGCAATTTAGAGGCGACGCAACGCTTGAATGAGTATGTGACTTAGCAAAGTACACAACTCAAAGCAACAAGACAATATTTCGTGTACTTGCGCTGACAGAGAATAAGGAGCAATGGAATTCCTACTGCGAGAGGAAAGGATACAAGTCGGAAGTGAAATTGAAGAAGACCAAGCTGAAGAGCCTTGGTCTCAATACGACGACTTATATACATGTATCGAGGTAGCTTTGAAGCTCCTCTCCAATCAAGATAACGAATAGCAATACTACCTCACAGTCTATAAAGACATGTGATTCTACTGCTGACTGATACGATTAGTCCATGACACATATTCTCTTACTAACCCGGTCATAAGTATTAGTAAGGTTCCGTTCCCTTCGCATTCCGTATCAATAGCTATGGCAGTATCACAATCAACGAGGGTAGGAGATACAGGGGGAGGAGTTTGTGGTGTGTAGGGGAAAGGTTGGAATATGGGGGTGGAGATCTCAGATTCCAGTAGTTGAGTTTGGCGCATATCAGGGGATTCGATCATGAGAGGGGGAGGAGTCTGGATAGGGACTGGTGCTGTAGGGATGACTATGTTCTGGTAGGCGCGACATTTGCCAACAGACTCATATTCGTCTTAAACGATTCCAGAGGTGAAAGACATAGTGATAATGATGATACGAGTTCAAGAGTGGAAAGTGATGAGGATACGGTTCAGCCTAGGAGTCTTTGTCTTTTATGTCCTCTTGGGCGCTCCTTCAGTGTTAGGATGTAGGCAATAGAAGTCTGTTATCGCGGACTGCAAGTGGGTCAGGTTTTCCCAAGGTTCCCACATACTGTCACTCATGGGAAATCCTTTCCACTTGATAAGGAAATGGAGTTTGCGTCCTCGGCCTTGTTGGCGTGAGTCTAGAACTTGCTCCACCTCGTATTCTTCTTCTCCATCGATAAGCTCCGGTAATGGTCGGGTAAAGTTCGGCCCGTGTAACGCTGTCTCCTTATAGGGTGTCAGGAGGTTAGCGTGGATTACTGGGTGTATCTTTCACCGGCTTGGCAGGTCTAGTTTGTATGATACTTGAGATAAGACCTTCTTGATGGGGAAAGGGCCGTATCTTTTGGGCACTAGTTTGGAAGTGGTGTTACGGACGGGTCAAGACACTGACACATCGGTTATGACTACGATGGTCAGCGGTAATTAGTCATGGACTACTCGTATCAGTCAGCAGTGGAGCTTGATTATCACATGTAAGATAGTATGATGACGCGTCCTAGGATAGCTGTACTAGGGTTCGAGCTAGTTATGCTATTGGGTACTTTACGATTCGGGAGGAGCTTGAAAGCCCTCGTCAACTGTATATAAGGTTCATTGTTCAGACCATGGATCCCCATCCTGGTCTTCTCAATACCACCACCATTGTTCGCGATCTTGGACCTCTAAACTCCTTTCCGTTCATCTATTGTTCCACTCTACTTGTCGTCCTAGCCTTTGTCTTCAGAGTTGTACTCCATATTGAAGACATCGAGAGCGAAGACGCCGACGCCGTGTACTAGAGAAGAGTCACGTGCCTACATCCTCACGTTAAGTCTCGACACTTCGTGTATTGGATCAAGCTCAGTATTAGTCATCGCCTCCCTTTGCGCCTAAGTCAGGCAACGTTGTTGTGGCAACGTAACATTAATACCAGGATCCTTCATAGTGGCGTTGACTACAAGAGATCGTTGGGGCATCAACCGAACCTTTAGGCCCTATATCATCGAACGACGCGGAGAACGCAACGTACCACAAATCTATTTAGGAGCAGCCCGTTGGAGGACCATCAGAGGAGACACCGGGTATTACGTAAACATCCCCACAAGACCATCGCAGTGGTATCCAGTTGAGTTCAACTTTGAAAACCTTTGTTGGGTGGAAATTGCTTGGAACGCACCACAGAACCATTGGGACGTGTTACGACCCGCAGGATTAGAATATCGCTGTGACATCCTTGAATGCGACGTACAGACACAAGGCAATTGGGGTCCCATCGACGGACAGGACGAAACAAACGCATCAGGGTCATCTAGGATGCCTGCACCATTGGAAGCCAGTGAAGAAACCGCTGAAGACGACGAAAGCGAAAGCGAGCAACACGAACAAGAGGCAGCAATCGAGGAAATTACAGAACTTGCAGAACAAATTGCAATCCGCGACGCAGCCGCTGCACCAATAAGGAATATCATTCCAGCACCACTAGCTGAGTATCCAATCCAATCACAAATGGCTACAATAACGGAACCGGTGCAAGTACGCGTAGAGGCACCCACACAAGAGCCAATTGGCACCATTGACCCCAATACGGGACATCGAATCATGCAAGACGGACAGAGGATAACTGACGACGACATTGCGCTATATCGCACTGTAGGTCCAGACAGAGGTGATCCTCCCAGTGAGGGAGGAAGAGACGGATTTCAAGGGAGGGGACCACCCGAAGACCCAGAACATCCATGGAATGGGGGAGACCTACCTGATGGACACCCACCAAGAAGAGGAGGATTCCCAGGAGCACCTGGAGGAGGTGGAGGAGCACCTGGAGGAGGCAGGGGAAGACCCCAATGCCGGACTCAACGTGGCTATAGGAGCCGTGCGATCAGATAAGTTCATCGGCAACCCCCCTATCACGTTCACCGGTGATCGCACCAAGACAGAACAGTTCCTAACGCAATGGGAACTATATTGGGGAGTCAACAACAACAACCCTGTCATGATGAACCCCTATCAACGAAGCATGCTGTTTTTCACCTTTATCCAAGGTGACCTTGTCAATGAATGGATCGTCGCAATGGCCAGATGGATTGGTGACCAAGTACGACATAACGGAGTCCTCAGTACCAACGAATGGCTGTGGAACGAAATAGTAACTGCCTTTAGGAGGCGATTTGCCAACACCCTTGAAAGAGAACAAGCCCGCACCATACTAAAAAGGGGCATCAAGATGCAAGGAGGTGATGTAGATGCCTATGTCACACTATTCGAAAAACTAGCACGACAAGCAGGATACCGACTGGACTCAGCTCTCACAATCGACTTCTTTACCAATGGACTACCAAGGGGATTGTATGAAGCTTGTTACCAGTTCGACGAACCCCAAACATACGCAGAATGGAAGAACGCAGTCCTGAACAGGCAGGAAAAGTACATTCACATGAAGGCCCGCCTGGATCAAAGAAGCGCGGGAAGATCCAACAACGACACATGGATCCCATGAATGCCAGGGGGATTCCGACGCACCAATGATCCTAACGCAATGGACACGTCTGCAGGAAGAACCAGAGGAAGACTCGCAGATGCAGAAGAAGTACTTGAGCGATATGAACGACAAGACAAACCCCGCAATCCACCGTTTACACCAAGGCAGGGGTTCATACAATGCGGCAATCGTTGCGACTTCAGGGAAGTGACCTGTTATAATTGCCAAAAGAAAGGTCACATCAGTCGCCAGTGTACTGCACCACGACAAAGTAGGGGAAGATACATTGAAGTATATGAAGACGAAGAACCAAGAGTGGCCGCCACAAGCAACAGACCCATAACCGCGCAAGAACGTGCAGATCAATTCCTCACCGGAGTATCCAAGGACACGGACGAAGTGAAGGATATTGTATTTAAGAAGCTTTGGGAAGAGGGTTTTCCGAGCGCCTGAACCCATCGGCCTGGGTGAGGGCAGTATGTTGTAACTCTGTGATAATGACTCGTTTCCATTCCCTACGAATTCCAGTTTCGATTCGCACAAGTTACGCAATGGCTGAAAAGAAAGCGCTGGTGGATTCAGGAGCCACCGACAACTTTATAAAACCCGCGTTTGCACAACGCATGGGTATTGGCATTCAACGACTAGATAAGTTGTGAAAAATATGGAATGTCGATGATACCGAAAACAAAGCAGGACTCATCACGCACTATACGGATCTCAAAGTTTCCCATGATAGAAAAGAACAAGTCATGAGGTTTCTGCTTACGGATATTGGCCGGGAAGACCTCATTTTCGGCTACCCCTGGTTGGCAACCTACCAACCAACGATCGACTGGCGTAATGCTACTATCAATACCAAAGTAACGCCTACTGTACTTCAAACACTTCTGGTGACACCATTACGAACAACCATCGCAAAAACTATCACCGAAGAAGAAAAGAACAAAATCGTACAAGAGCTGGAGTTGGAAGAGATACAAGCACGAGGAGCCGCTACGGATATGGCCATACAAGCCGGCCAATACACCAAAGCAGCCGAACTACCACCCGAATACGCTGAGTTCTCCACCTTGTTTAGCGAACAAGCATCACAACGATTTCCACCCAGCCGCACATGGGATCATGCTATCGAATTCAAGGAGGGAACACCGGACGCCATTGACTGCAAAGTCTACCCCATGACCCAAGACAAAGACAAGTCGCTTAAGGAATTCCTGGACGAACAACAGAAAAAGGGATACATCCGACCATCAAAATCCCCTTATGTGTCACCCTTCTTCTTCATCAAAAAGAAGGACGGTAAACTTCGACCAGTACAGGACTACCGACGGATAAACAATATGACCATACGCAACCAATATCCTCTCCCCCTTATTGACGACCTCATCCTCGACCTTAGCAATGCCACCATCTATACCAAGCTTGACATTAGATGGGGGTATAACAACGTACACATCAAAGAGGGGGATAAAGGAAAGGCAGCGTTCAAAATGCGCTATGGACTCTTCGAACCAACGGTGATGTTTTTTGGCTTAACCAACTCTCCGGCAACGTTTCAGGCCATGATGAATCACATCTACAGAGACGTCATTGCCAAGCACAACCAATTGGGCACGGCAATAAGGGTGTATATGGATGATATCGGTATCGCGACAAGGACGACGCTGCAAGGGCACATCGCAGCCATTAAGGACGTGCTCGTGGTGGCAAAGGAACACGATCTTTACTTCAAATTGGAGAAATGCCTTTTCCACCAGCCGCGGATGGATTACCTGGGGGTAATCCTTGAAAAGGGGGTAACGCGCATGGACCCCGCCAAAATTTCGGGCATCCGCGACTGGCCAACACCTACCACCGTCAAACAAGTACGCTCATTCCTTGGGTTTTGCAATTTTTACCGCGCTTTCATCAAAGGATTTTTGTCACATGCACGAGCTCTTCATAAACTCACAAGAAAGGACGTGGAATGGCAATGGACAGAAGCAGAAGACAAGGCATTCAACACACTCAAAAACCTCGTCACAAGCGAACCAGTACTAGCACATCCAGTTCTCAAGGACCAATTTGAGTTAGAAGTCGACGCGTCGGGATACGCAATTGGAGGAGTACTACTACAGTGCAAAAAGGATGGCAAACGACACCCTATCGGCTACTTCTCCGCGACGCTAAATGCAGCAGAGCGCAACTATGATATCTACGACTTGGAACTATTGGCAATCGTTAGAACACTGCGACACTGGAGACCATTACTAGCCGGCTCACCACATAAGGTCAAAGTCTTTTCAGACCATATGAATCTGCAATACTGGAGATCACCACAGAAAATCAGTCGAAGAGTAGCCAGGGAAGTACAGGAACTTATGGAGTACGACATTGAGATTCACCATATCAAAGGAACAGCGAACGGCCGCGCCGACGCATTATCACGGCGACCAGACTACGATCAGGGCGAACATGACAACGAAAATGTCACAGTACTTCCCGACCGCCTGTTCATCCGAGCAAGTACCACAGAAGCCGCACCAGCATTAGTTCAAGTTATCACACCAGAAGAAATGGAAAGATCGGACCCAATATACCAACAAAGCGAAGAGGTATTGAAACCATGGGTTGATGCTCATCATCTCAAAAAGGTGGAAGGAACTTGGTACAAGGATGGCAGACGCGTAGTCACTGGAGGACTTCATGACCGACGGACAATTATCAAAGCGCACCACGACTCACCAGTATATGGACATCCGGGGATCGCAAGAACAACGCAACTTATTGCGAGAAGTTACTGGTGGCCTAATATACGCAAAGATGCAATGGAATACGTAAAAGGATGCGCCGAATGTCAACGCCACAATCGATAACTGTATGGGGACATCACCTGAACAACCTTAAAAGGGCCATGTCTTTTAGCGGCTAACTTTGCAGCCGGTTGATTGATCCATAGATTACGTCCTTCAAGCCACACTAGATCCCCTTCTTTAAACTTCGGGGTTTCCTTGTGTTTAACCCATGACTTTTGTGCCTTGATCATGAGTTCTTGGGCTTTTTGTCTGATCATCCCCATTTGCTGTAGACGTAATTGTACCTGAGGAATTGGTGATGGCCTATCAATCCAATCAGTGCGCGGATTATATCCCATCAGAAGTGCAAATGGTGATTCCCTTGTGGTTTCATTCGGCCAATTGTTATGAACAAATTCTACAATTGGAAGGTAATCACTCCAATTATTCTGTTGTTCATTGGTCCAGAATCGGAGATATTGTTCTAGCCACTGGTTTGTTCTTTCTGATTGTCCATCGGTTCTTGGATGATATGCCGTTGATATGTTTTGTTCGATTCCCAGTATCTTGCACAATTCCCTCATGAATTTCCCTGCAAATCGTGGATCTCTGTCGCTGATAACTTTGCTTGGTAATCCGAAACGAAGAAATACGTGCCGGGCATATAGTTTAGCCGTTCCTTCTCCCATGATTTCTTCATTGCATGGTATGAATATTGACGCCTTGCTACAGTCATGATCCGTGACTGTTAATATGGTGTCGTATCCTTGAGACGTGGGAAGTTTGGTAATGAAATCGAGGGTGACAGTTTCAAACGGCATTGCTTCCGGTTTTGGATAGATTGGTTGTATGGGCGCTCTGATGGGCCTGGTATTGATCTTGTGGCGTTGGCATTCGGCGCATCCTTTGACATATTCCTTTACATCATAATTCATTCCAGGCCACCAATAGTATCATGCCACCAATTCTGCTGTTCTCTTTATCCCGGGATGTCCGTATACCGGAGAATCGTGATGAGCCTTGATAAGGGTTCCCCTTGCGTATAGTCCTCCTGTGACTACCCTTTTTCCGTCTTTGTACCATGTTCCTTGTATCTTCTTTAGTCTGTGAGCATTTACCCATGAGGCTAATTTCGTTTGATCTTGTTTGAACACAGGATCTTCAGGGTTCATATCTTTTGGTTCTAGAATTTCGGTAATTCCATTAGTCGATTCCGTTGTCATGCCCCTAACAAATACTTGGTCAGAGAGTACTATGACTCCTTCATTGTCCTGTTCTCCTTGATCATAGTCGGGTCTTTGTGATAAGGCATCAGCTCGTCCATTGGCTTTCCCTTTGATATGGTGAATTTCGAAATTGTATTCCGAAAGTTCCAGGACTTCTCTGGCTACCCGTCTACTAATCTTCTGTGGAGAACGCCAGTATTGCAAATTTAAATGGTCTGAGAATACTTTCACCTTATGGGGTGATCCTGCCAAATAGGGTCTCCAGTGCCGGAATGCTTTTACAATTGCCAATAGTTCCAGATCATAGATATCGTAATTTCGTTCTGCCTCGTTGAGCGTGGCTGAATAATACCCGATAGGATGGCGTTTTTTGTCTTCCTTCCTTTGGAGTAACACTGCCCCTACTGCGAATCCTGATGCGTTGACTTCCAATTCGAATGGTTCCTTCAGATTTGGGTGTGCCAATACCGGTTCTTGGGTTACGAGATCCTTGAGGGTTTGAAATGCCTTTTCTTGTTCTTCTGTCCATTGCCATTCCGTTTCCTTTTTGGTCAATTTGTTTAACGGTTTGGCATGCGTGGCAAACCCTCGGATAAATGGTCGGTAAAAATTGCAAAATCCCAAAAAAGATCGTACGTCCTTTACTTTATTGGGCCTAGGCCAGTTTTTAATGCCTTCGATTTTTATAGGGTCCATGCGTGTTACCCCCTTTTCAAGGATTACCCCCAGGTAATCCATCCATGGCGCATGGAACGTGCATTTCTCTAATTTGTAGTAGAGATCATGTTCCGCTGATACCCGTAGAACATCTTTGACGGCTTCAATATGTGCTTGAAGATTTATGCCTATTTTTGTTGCTATTCCGATGTCATCCATATAAACCCGTATGGTTGTACCCTTTTGTTCGTGTTTGGCGATAATGTCCCTGCATATGTAATTCATCATTGTCTGGAACGTCGCCGGTGAATTGGTTAACCCAAAAAACATAACTGTCGGTTCAAATAAACCATATCGGGTTTTGAATGCTGCTTTTTCTTCGTCCCCTTCTTTGATCCTTACGTTGTTATATCCCCATCATACATCTAACTTGGTATAGATGTGGGCATTACTGAGGTCCGATATGAGATCTGAGATAAGGGGTAATGGATATTGATTTCGGATAGTGTAATCGTTGATCTTCCGATAATCTTGTACTGGTCGTAACTTTCCATCTTTCTTTTTGACGAAGAAGAAAGGTGATGCATAAGGGGATTTTGATGGTCGGATATACCCCTTCTTTAGTTGTTCTGTCAGGAATTCCTTAAGTGCCTTATCCTCATCTTGTGTTTGAGGATATATCTTGCAATCGATGGTGTCTGGTGTTCCTTTTTTGAATTCTATAGTGTGGTCCCATGGTCTAGTGTTACGACGCAGGGATCCGGGTAGCTCGTATCCCCGGACTTCTGACATGTGATATGTGGTATGTGACTCACAGATAACGGCTTGATAACCCCAGTACTGTACGATAAGGGTGAGGACTGTGATTGGTCTACTATTGTACGATATCTATGACTCGAACGGACTATTACGATAACCGTACTGTACGTGATTGGTTACCTACCATTCAAGAGGCGCTTTAAAGCCCTCGTGTACATGTATATAAGGTTAGCCAAGCTGCGCCATAGTCCGCAGCTTGGTCTTCTTGAATCTACTCTGCATTCGTCCATCCTTCCCCTCTTCATTGGGATAAGTCTTGCGCTCCTTCTAGTAGGAGTCTGCCTTGTCGTTCTCATCCT
Source organism: Lactarius psammicola (assembly GCA_025769895.1). Classification (NCBI taxonomy): domain Eukaryota; kingdom Fungi; phylum Basidiomycota; class Agaricomycetes; order Russulales; family Russulaceae; genus Lactarius; species Lactarius psammicola. The sequence goes on along the minus strand of WTXK01000423.1, from coordinate 19,121 downwards.
TGAGTCAGTATTGTCCCTCGAATAGGGCTTGCTGTTATACTCCCACGATCACGTGCCACGAAGGCCGTCATATCGCTAAGTCGTCTTTGGGTAGTGTCGCCTACCAGTTGCTCAAGTCGAGCCACGTGCCAGTAGACACGTAACATTAAGACCAAGCTCCTTAACCGTGGCGACCGAAACTACCGCCGACAGTTGGGTATTCGCACAATACTCAATCGAACGAAGGGGAGATCGAAACGTCCCCGTCCGCTACCTTAGAAACGCGTGGTGGGGCACAGTGAATAACGTCACCGGATATTGGGTGGACATAACAACGAGACCATCAAGGGTCTATCCAGTTGAGTTCAATTTCGAGCATACGTGTTGGACAGAAGCTGCTTGGAGCCCTCGCAGAGAACGGTGGAACATACTCCGACCTACGGGCCCCGAGTACGGTTGCAATATCTTGCGAAGTGAAGTAGTGCACAGAGACCAGTGGGGACCAATCGACGGCGCGGAAGACGACAGCGCACCACCCCCATCTGAAGGCAGCACCAAACAAACCACAACGGAAGACAAAGTAGGAGATCGCCCGGACGCAGAAGAAGAACAACAGCGTCGACGATTTGACGAGATACGTATCAATTCTTTGGCTGCTCAAGCAGAACAAATCGCTATCAGGTCACCAGCAGCTATGGCCACAGAAACACGCACGTACACCGAAGAAGAAAACCGGCTCGCCGATGCGTTGGCTGAGCGAAGACTACAGAATGAACGCGAAGAAGAAAGAGCGCCGACGCCGTTACAACCAGAAGAACGAGTCATTGACCCAAACACAGGCCACCATTTAACACTTGATGAACTCGCGAACCAACGAATGTACGGACCCGACCAACCCGATCCACCCTCCGATAGGGAACAGAGCCGAATATGGAGTTATTTGGCAAGGCAACGCGTGGAAGGAGAGGGAATACCCGCCAATATCCCACGAGGGGGAGGTCCACCTGGACGATACCCCGGAGGAATACCACCACGACGACCGCCAGCCGGAGGACCACCGCCACCAGGTGGCGGCGGTGGCGGTGGTGGCGGAGGTAGCAGTGGAGGACCGCCAGGAATAGACCCCAACGGGAGAGGGGATTATAACAAACTACAAGGGCAGCCACCTCCTATATTTCGCGGCGATAGAAAAGCTACTGAAACATTCCTCACCAAGTGGGAACTGTACAGGGGCATGAATCGCCACACACAAACCATGCGGGAAGCCTATTCACGCGCCATCCTTTTCCTCACCTTCCTGGAAGGAGACGACTTAAACGAATGGATCACCACTCACACCAGGTGGCTGACACTACAGATAGCAAATGGAATACCAGAAAGTGATGAACGAATTTGGGAAGCAGTATATCGCAGTTTCAAGAGAAGGTTCACGAACACAATGGAGCAAGAACAGGTGCGAACGGCGCTGCAAGACGGGATACGAATGGAAGGAGGGGACATTGACAAGTACGTGTCCAAATTCGAGGAACTAGTACGGCGCGCTGGCTATCGAGCAGATTCGCCAATGGTGATCAACGTATTCACCAAAGGACTCCCGCGCAAATTATACGAGCAATGTTACACACTCGACAACCTGCAAAGCTACAAAGGATGGAAAGCGGCCCTTCTCAAGAGGCAAGAACAGTATATCCATCTTCAAAATCACTTCAATGAAGGGAAGAAGAACTTGGAGAAGTACCGAAATCGCCCCGGAAACCGAGGAGGATATTTTTCACCTCCACATCTCACACATCCCGACGCGATGGACACATCAGCACGAGCTAGAGCAAGAGGGGGAGAGGTCGACAATACCATAGCAGCGGTCGCGGGTTCCGAAGACGTAAGCCCTAACGATCCAAACTTCCAACCCTATACGCAAGGATCAAGAGGGCGCTATACACCAAGAGGAGGATACGTCCAACGACGAGGAGGGCAACCTCGTGATACCAGGGGAGTACAATGTTATAACTGCCAACAATACGGACACTTCAGTCGTGATTGTACGCAGCCCCGAAGGACACGACAAAACCAGCAACCACCAGTTCAGGTCCGCGCTGTCGCAAACTTGACACCGCAACAAGAGGCGGAGCAAGTACTTCAAACAATCGCTAACAAGAGCGATGTAACTCAAGAGCTAGTTATGAAGGGGATATGGGAGAGAGAGGATTTTTCAAACGCCTGAACCCGGCGGCCTGGGTGAGGGCAGTACATTCCCGTGATGTTGTAATAGTGACTACGCGATTCCGATCTATGCACATTCCAGTCTCGACACGCACACATCACGTAATGGCCGACGTACAAGCGTTAGTGGACAGCGGAGCCACTGATTGCTTCATGAATTACAAGTTCGCAAAACAACTAAGGTTGGGACTGGTTCCCCTGGAAAAACCACGCAAAATATGGAATATCGACAACACCGAAAACAAAGGGGGGTCTATCACTCACTATGTGGACCTTGACGTACGCACTAAAGGAATTCACAAAGAAATGAGGTTCCTCATTACCGACATTGGCAATGAGGACATCGTCCTAGGATATCCGTGGCTGGCCACATTTGAGCCACGATTCGTATGGCGATACGCCACCATCCATGAAGACATGCTACCCGTGGTAATCCGGTCTGTAAACCCCCAAGTAACATGTCAGCCGGTTATTGGTGTCACCACTACAGAGTTACGTCCTCAAGAAAAGGACATAATCGTTCAAGAATTGAAGGAGCAATGCACCGTCCGCACAACGGCAACGGAACTCGCCATCAACGCAAAACAATACACAAAAGCCGTAAATCTGCCACCCCAATACGCACAATTCGCATCACTCTTTAGCGAAGAAGAGTCACGCCGTTTTCCTCCCAAACGGGTTTGGGACCACGCCATCGACCTGAAGCCGAACGCACCGGCAGCATTAGACTGTAAGGTGTACCCCCTCACACGGCAAGAGGACGACGCACTCCAGACATTTATAACCGACGAACTGAAGAAAGGGTATATACGACCCTCCAAATCGCCCTACGCATCTCCCTTCTTCTTTGTCAAAAAGAAGGACGGAAAGCTCCGACCGGTGCAAGATTATCGGAAGCTGAACGACGTGACGGTGCGAAACCAATACCCTCTCCCACTTATCACCGATCTCATCACGGATCTGAGTAACGCGGACATCTACTCGAAGCTCGACATTCGATGGGGCTACAATAACGTGCGCATCAAGGAGGGGGACAAAGAAAAGGCGGCTTTTAAGACACGCTACGGACTCTTCGAGCCCACGGTCATGTACTTCGGACTTACCAATTCTCCGGCCACTTTTCAGACGATGATGAACTTCATATACCGTGACACCATCCTCAAGCACGAGACGCGGGGCACCACAATCCGCGTCTACATGGACGATATTGGCATCGCATCCCGCACCGGACTCGAAGGTCACGTGGCAGCGGTTCGCGACGTTCTACAAGTTGCCAAAGATCATGATCTCTACTTCAAACTCGAGAAGTGCCTCTTCCATGCGCCCGCGATGGATTACCTGGGGGTAATCCTTGAAAAGGGGGTAACACGCATGGACCCTGCAAAAATTGTGGGCATTCGAGACTGGCCCGTCCCTAAAACCGTTAAGGACGTCCGCTCTTTTCTTGGTTTCTGCAATTTTTACCGCGCATTTATTAAAGGCTTCGCACACCACGCACGACCCTTAAACATACTCACAAGAAAAGGGGAAGCGTGGGCGTGGGGGCAAGACCAACAAGTAGCGTTTGACACACTCAAAGCGCGAGTGACACAGGAACCCATATTGGCACATCCAATACTGACGGACCAGTTCGAACTCGAAGTGGACGCCTCGGGGTATGCTATAGGAGGAGTCCTCCTACAACGAAAGCAAGATGGCAAAAAGCACCCGATCGGATATTTCTCGAAGACACTGGACCCAGCTCAACGCAACTACCACGTATACGACCTCGAACTACTAGCCATAGTAGAAGCGTTGAAACACTGGAAACCCCTGTTAGCGGGCTCCCCACACGACATTATCGTCCATTCAGATCACGCGAATCTACTATATTGGCGGAGCCCTCAAAACATTAATAGGCGGGTAGCCAGGGAAGTGGTTGAATTATCCGAATACCCAATCAAAATAAAGCATGTTGCAGGACGAGCGAACGGGCGCGCTGATGCACTGTCAAGACGCAGCGATTACGACACCGGAGATAACGACAATCAAAGCGTAGTGGTACTTCCAGACCACATGTTCCTTCGAACCACGGGTACGACATCCGTTGAACCCATAGAAACGACCGAACAAGCACAAGACGAGACACAAATACAACCCTGGGTCAACGCACACAGATTGATGAAGATCGACGGGATATGGTACAAGGAAGGCCGACGCATTATCACTGGGGGAGTATCCGAAAAACGTGCAATCATCGACGCTCACCATTCTCCCCCAGTATACGGACACCCGGGCATGACAAAGACCGGCATGCTCGTAGCCAGGCGGTACTTCTGGCCAGGGATGACCAAAGATGTGGTGGAATACGTCAAGGGATGCGCAGAGTGCCAGCGGAACAAGGTCAACACGCGACCCATCCGCGCCCCTCTTCTCCCCATCTTCCCAAGAGAAGACGCAAAGCCCTTTGAAACGATAGCCATGGACTTCATCGTTAAGTTGCCGTCGTCTGGAGGGTACGACTCGATACTCACGGTCACTGATCACGACTGTACCAAGGCAGCGGTGTTTATACCGTGCACTGAAGACATCACCGCAGAAGAAACGGCTCAATTATATGCCAAGAACGTATTTGCACGATATGGGCTCCCGACAAAGATCATCTCAGACCGGGATCCACGATTCGCCTCAAGATTCGCAAGGGAGCTGTGCAGGCAATTAGGAATCGAACAGAATATCTCGTCAGCGTACCATCCCCGAACAGATGGACAGTCGGAAAGGACAAATCAATGGCTGGAGCAATACTTACGATTCCAGGTTGATTACCACCAAAAGGACTGGCTCCACTATCTACCACTGGCGGAATTCGCGCATAACTCGTGGCCCCACGAGATAACAAGGAAGTCCCCTTTTGAGCTACTTATGGGGTATCATCCTCGCGCTGATTGGATGGATAAGCCATCCCTTATACCTCAGATAACAACACGCATGGAGCAATTGAAAGAAGCACGACGAGAGGCACAATCGCTGATAACGAAAGCCCAGACTTTGTGGATCAAACACAAAGATACGCCCAAGTTCAAGGTCGGCGACCAAGTATGGCTAGATGGGCGCAATCTCAAGACCAACCAACCAAGTGCAAAACTGGCGGCAAAAAGGCACGGGCCCTTTACGGTAGACCAGGTGATGTCGCCATACTCTTATCACCTAAAACTGCCGGCTCAGTGGAAGATCCATCCGGTGTTTCACATCGATCTTCTCACACCTTATCGCGAAACCACCCTTCACGGACCAAACTTCACACGCCCACCACCGGATCTAGTGGAAGGGGAGGAAGAATATGAAGTCGAGAAAGTTCTGGACACTCGGCTGTTCGGCAGAAGACGAACACGGCAATATTTGGTCAAGTGGCTCGGATACCCGGACTCGGAAAACCAGTGGGTCAACAAGGCCGATATCTTTGCCGAAGAAAAGATAAGGGAGTTTGAAAGACGAAACTCCGACGCTGGAACGCATTTAAGGAGCACCCAAGTCGCTGAGTCGCCCCATCTCCCATCCCCCTCTCTACTACCTACCACTCACACACCTCCCATGGACTTTGCGTATTATGCCACTAAAACCGCTGAAGAGGTATTCTCGGCCGAACTACTTGAGGGACTCATCTCCCTCGACGAAGCCAGACGCCGCCTCAAACGCGTCCACGAAACCGGCAACACCGCCGCCCTCGGATGGGAAACCATCAACGATGACAACACAGACGGCAACGGCGGGGACCACAGCGCAGAAGAAGGAGCCGCTATGGTCCCTACAACTGCAGAAGACGAGGGTACAGTGGTTGCCCCGATTACCAGAGACGAACTCGCCGCAGTGGAGCGCGCCTTCCCCGGCCCTGCGCAGGCAACACTGTCCGAAAGTGCACTACAGCCCAGGCTGCTTACAGTGCGGAACGTTCCTGACACGGAGGAGCATCGCCGTGGAACTCGGGACGATCCTTTCATCGTGGGAGAAGATACGAGCGACACCGAGCCCGTACCGGTATGACTCCGCCTTCAAGGCGACGGTGAAGAAACCCGCGCAGCTTTGGTGGCATACCGCGCAGGCGTGGACCAACGAGCAGCTCGACGCTGCGCACGCCACGCGGAGAGAGAAGCTGCTGAAGAGGCGCGCCGAAATCAAGTGAATGCGCAAGTCCAGGCTCAAGAATTCGGACACGTCGATCGGGAAACCGATCTCTATCCAGCTGAGCACCCCCACATTACTTACGGACGATACGAACACTTACCCGGCGACACCCCACACGCCTCCACCACCGATGGTGAACCCATCATGTGACACAAGTGGCGGGAACTCGTAGACGATCCCCTCAAGCAGCCGTTCGAGGCCAAGACCCCACAGGGGTGGACTCGGAACGCAGGGAGCGACTATATCCCCTGTCCTATCACGATTCAAGGGGTTAGTCGTCCCGCTCTCTGGTACCAAATCATTGAGAGCGACGACCCCCTCATCCTGATGGGGACGGACCGGACGGATCGCATATACGCGTCCCCATTCTACGCCACCTCGCGACCAGTGCTTCCTAGGCCCCCGAAGTATACTGAAGACGAACTGAAGACCCTGGAATGGGGATACCGAAGGCAGCCGGTGATCGACCAATGCCTTCAGGCATTATCAGATAAGTCTATCCCTGCCGAAGTTCGAAGGTACCGAGCGCTGACGCAAGATCAGCAGCGCTTGGAGCAACGCATCAAAGAGCTGGAAGCGGGTATCGCGGTGTTGTACGGAAGGCGATCGCTATGTGCCGCTCGCCTTCACCGCGCCGACACCCTTGCACGCCTCGAGCGCGAGCGGCGGCAACTTGGAGACCCCGAAATACTCTGGGAACGGCCCGACCAGCAAGAATTTCACCGAAGCCGAGGATTCTAGGATGTGGGCATCCTTCCTGAAAAGGGGGCGATGTTACGACGCAGGGATCCAGGTAGCTCGTATCCCCGGACTTCTGACATGTGATATGTGGTATGTGACTCACAGATAACGGCTTGATAACCCCAGTACTGTACGATAAGGGTGAGGACTGTGATTGGTCTACTATTGTACGATATCTATGACTCGAACGGACTATTACGATAACCGTACTGTACGTGATTGGTTACCTACCATTCAAGAGGCGCTTTAAAGCCCTCGTATACATGTATATAAGGTTAGCCAAGCTGCGCCGTAGTCCGCAGCTTGGTCTTCTTGAATCTACTCTGCATTCGTCCATCCTTCCCCTCTTCATTGGGATAAGTCTTGCGCTCCTTCTAGTAGGAGTCTGCCTTGTCGTTCTCATCCTTGAGTCAGTATTGTCCCTCGAATAGGGCTTGCTGTTATACTCCCACGATCACGTGCCACGAAGGCCGTCATATCGCTAAGTCGTCTTTGGGTAGTGTCGCCTACCAGTTGCTCAAGTCGAGCCACGTGCCAGTAGACACGTAACAGCTGGGATGTAGTCACTTCCAGCGTTGCACGTCCACCCCACGGGGGTCTTTGCCTCAAACGACTGTTTGAGGGGGTCTTCTAGGGGGTCTCACCATTTGTGGCGCATAATAGGTTCCCCGTCGGTGGTGGCGGCAAACGGCATGTCGTCGGGTAAGTGCTCGTATCGTCTGTACGTAATGTGGGGGTGCTCAGCTGGGTACAACTCGGTCTCTCGGTCCACACTCCCGAATTCTTGAGCCGCAATTCGCGTAGCCGCTTTATCTCGGTGCGCCTCTTCAAGAGCTTCTCGCGTCTTGCAGTGTTTGCGGCATCGAGTTGCTCGTTCGTCCATGCTTGCGCCGCGTGCCACCACAGCTCCACTGGCCTCTTCACAGTTGGCTTGAAAGCGGCAGCGTATTGGTAGGGGCTCGGAGTTGCTCGTATCTTCTCCCACAACGAGAGGGTTCTTGTAAGTTCCACTGCAATGCTCCTCTTCGTCAGGAACGTTCCGCACTGTAAGCAGCCGGGGCTGTAGTGCACTTTCAGGACAGTGTTGCCTGCGCAGGGCCAGGGAAGGCGCACTCCACAGCAGTGAGTTCGTCTCAGGTAATTGGGGCAACCACCGTACCCTCGTCTTCTGTAGCTGCATGGACCACAGCGGCTCCTTCTCCTGCGCTGGGTCCATCGTCGTTGCTGTCATCGTCGTCAATGGTCTCCCATCCGAGGGCGGTGGTGTTGCCGGTTTCATGGACACGCTGAAGTCTTCGTCGGGCTTCTGGGAGTGTGATGAGCCCCTCCAATAACTCCGCTGAGAAAACTTCTTCAGCGGTTTTAGTGGCATAGTAGGCAAAGTCCATGGGAGTGGTATCAGAGGAAAGGGGAGTGTGGAGTGAAGGGGAATGGGGCGACTCAGCAGTTTGGGTACTCCTTAAATACGTTTTGGTATTGGAGATTCGTCTTTCAAACTCCCTTATCTTGTCTTCGGCAAAGATATCAGCCTTGTTGACCCACTGGTTCTCTGAGTCCGGGTACCCGAGCCACTTGACCAAATATTGCCGTGTTCGTCTTCTGCCGAATAGCCAAGTGTCTAGAATCTTTTCGACTTCGTATTCTTCTTCTCCTTCCACAAGGTCCGGTGGAGGACGTGTGAAATTGGGTCCATGAAGGGTAGTCTCGTGATAAGGTGTGAGAAGATCGATATGAAACACCGAGTGGATTTTCCATTGAGCCGGCAGTTTCAAGCGATAAGAATACGGTGACATCACCTGGTCTACCATAAAGGGTCCATGTCTTTTTGCCGCCAGCTTTGCGCTTGGCTGGCTGGTCTTAAGATTGCGCCCATCTAGCCATACTTGGTCGCCAACCTTGAATTTGGGTGTATCTTTATGCTTGACCCATAAGGTCTGGGCCTTTGTTATCAGTGACTGCGCTTCTTGTCGCGCTTCTTTTAGTTGCTCCATGCGTGTTGTTATCTGAGGTATAGATGATGGCTCATCCGCCCAATCAGCGCGAGGATGATATCCCATGAGAAGTTCGAAAGGGGACTTCCTTGTTATCTCATGGGGCCACGAGTTATGCGCGAATTCTGCCAATGGCAGATAGTGGAGCCAGTCCTTCTGATGGTAGTCAACCTGGAAGCGCAGATATTGCTCAAGCCACTGATTGGTTCGCTATGACTGGCCATCCGTCCTTGGATGATAAGCTGACGAGATATTTTGTTCAATCCCCAACTGCCGACATAGTTCCCTTGCAAATCGGGACACAAACCGGGGATCTCTGTCCGATATAATTTTAGTGGGAAGTCCGTAACGGGCAAAGACGTGCTTAGCGTATAGCTGAGCGGTTTCTTCTGCCGAGATGTCTTCGCAACAAGGTATGAATATGGCCACCTTTGTGCAGTTGTGGTCTGTGACTGTCAAAATGGAGTCGTACCCTCCAGACGACGGCAGTTTTACGATGAAGTCCATTGCTATTACTTCGAACGGTTTGGCCTCCGGTTTAGGGAATATTGGTTGGAGGGGGGCACGTGTTGGTCGTGTATTGACCTTGTTTTGTTGGCATGCTGCACATCCCTTGACATATTCCACAACGTCCTTGGTCATTCCTGGCCAGAAGTAGTGCCGGGCTACAAGCATGCCTGTCTTAGTCATGCCCGGGTGTCCGTATACTGGAGGGGAGTGGTGAGCATCAATGATTGCATGCTTTTCAAGTACTCCCCCGGTGATAACGCGTCGGCCTTCCTTGTACCACACTCCTCCCGTCTTCATGAGTCGATGAGCGTTAATCCAGTGCTGTATTTGTGCTTCATCTGGCGGGTACTCCCCATCTGCTGATCCTACTGTTGTTGCGTCTGTCGTTCGTATGAACATGTGGTCCGGGAGAACCACCACGTTCTGGTTGTCGTTGTCTCCTGTGTCATAGTCGTTTCTTCGTGAGAGGGCGTCGGCACGTCCATTGGCCTGTCCTGCAACGTGCTTTATTTTGATTGGGTACTCGGATAATTCGACCACTTCCCTTGCTATCCGCCTATTAATGTTCTGAGGGCTTCGCCAGTATAGCAAGTTTGCGTGGTCAGAGTGAATGATGATGTCGTGCGGAGATCCCGCCAGTAGTGGTTTCCAGTGCTTGAGCACTTCTACTATTGCCAGTAGTTCGAGGTCATACACGTGGTAGTTCCGTTGGGCGGGATCTAATGTTTTCGAAAAGTATCCAATTGGGTGCTTCTTCCCGTCTTCTTTCTTATGTAGGAGGACTCCTCCTATAGCATAGCCTGATGCTTTGACTTCGAGTTCGAATTGGTCTGCCAGTACTGGATGTGCCAGTATGGGTTCTTGTGTTACTCGTGCTTTGAGAGTGTTGAATGCGTTTTGCTGGGCTGATCCCCATGTCCATTCTTCGTTCTTCCTTGTGAGCACGTTCAGAGGTCGCGCATGGTGGGCGAAACCTTTAATGAAAGCACGATAAAAATTGCAAAAGCCGAGGAAAGAACGAACATCCTTAACAGTTTTGGGGTTCGGCCAGTCGCGAATACCCGCGATTTTTGCTGGGTCCATGCGAGTCACCCCCTTTTCAAGGATTACCCCCAGGTAATCCATGGAGGGTGCATGGAATACGCATTTCTCCGGTTTGAAATATAGATTGTGATCGAGGGCAACTTGAAGGACATCGCTGACTGTGGCGACATGACCCTCAAGTCCAGTACGTGAAGCGATGCCGATGTTGCCCATATAAACACAAATGGTGGTGCCGAGAGGTTCGTGTTTGAGTATGACGTCCCGAAAGATGAAGTTCATCATCGTTTGGAACGTTGCCAGTGAGTTTGTGAGTCCAAAGTACATGACGGTGGGCTCAAAGAGGCCATAACGTGTTTTGAACACAGCCTTCTCTTCATCCCCTTCTTTGATACGCACATTGTTGTACCCCCAACGGACGTCCAGTTTGGTATATATGTCGGTGTTGCTCAAGTCCGTAATGAGGTCCGAAATGAGCAGAAGGGGGTATTGGTTACACACGGTGACATCGTTGAGTTTTCAATAATCCTGTACCGGCCGGAGTTTACCATCCTTTTTCTTAACAAAGAAGAAAGGTGACGCATAGGGGGATTTGGAGGGTCGGATGTAACCCTTGCCTAGTTCATCGCTTAAGAACTTCTGGAGGGCTTCGTCTTCTGCTTGGGTGAGTGGGTATATCTTGCAGTCTAATGCCGCCGGGGCATTTGGTTTGAGTTCGATGGCGTGGTCCCACACCCGTTTGGGTGGAAACCGGTGCGATTCTTCTTCACTGAATACTTTTGCGAATTGTTCGTACTGGGGTGGTATCGTGACTGTTTTGGTATATTGCTGTGCTTGAATGGCGAGTTCCATTGCCGTAGTACGAAGAGTACACTGCTCCTCTAGCTGCTCCACAATGCTTTCTCGTTCCTCGTATGTCGGTCCTATAGTAGTGGCGCCAATAATTGGTCGGCGCATGATACACGGATTTACGGACCAAATTACAACCGGCAGCATGTCTTCGTGTATGGTGGCGTACTTCCATGTGAACTTTGGTTCAAATGTGGCTAACCACGGGTATCCAAGCACCACGTCTCCATTTCCGATGTCCGTGATGAGGAACCTCATTTCCTTATGGATTCCTTTAGTGCGTACATCGAGGTCCACATAATGAGTGATGGACCCTCCTTTGTTCTCCGTGTTGTCAATATTCCATATTCTTCATGGTTTTTCCAGGGGAACCAGTCCCAATCCCATTCGTTTTGCGAATTTATGGTTTATGAAGCAGTCGGTGGCTCTGCTGTCCACTAGTGCTTTAATGTCGGCCATGGCGTGATGTGTACGAGTCGAAATTGGGATATGCATAGATCGGAAATGCGTAGTTACTATTACAACATCACGAGAATGTATTGCCCTCACCCAGGCCGCCGGGTTCAGGCGTTTGAAAAATCCTCTTTCTCCCATATTCCTTTCATGACCAGTTCCTGAGTTTTGTCGCTCTTGTTAGCGATCGTTTGAAGTACTTGCGCTGCCTCCTGTTGTGGTGATAGGTTTGTGGTGGCGTGGACTTGAACTGGTGGTTGGCTTTGTCGTGGCTTCCGGGGCTGTGTGCAGTCATGACTGAAATGTCCGTATCGTTGACAGTTATAACATTGCACTCCCCTGGTATCGCGGGGTTGTCCCCCTTATCGCTGGATGTATCCTCCTCTGGGTACATATCGCCCTCTTGATCCTTGAGTATACGATCGGAAGTTTGGGTTATTGGGGCTCATATCTTCGGACCCTGCAACCACCACGATGCTGTCGTTGGTCTCCCCTCCTCTTGCTCTTGCTCGAGCAGACATGTCCATGGCATCTGGGTGTGAAAGGTGCGGAGGTGGAAAGTACCCTCCCCGGCTTCCAGGGCGGTTTCGGTATTTTTCTAGGTTCTTCTTTCCTTCATTGAAGTGGTTTTGCAGGTGGATATATTGTTCCTGCCTCTTGAGGAGTGCCACTTTCCATCCTTCGTAGCTCTGTGGGTTGTCGAGCGTGTAGCATTGCTCGTACAACTTGCGCAGAAGCCCCTTGGTGAACACGTTGATCACCATGGGCGAGTCTGCACGGTAGCCAGCACGCCGCACTAATTCTTCGAATCTGGACACGTACTTATCAATATCCGTTCCCTGCATATATATCCCCTCCTGCAGCACCGTTCGCGCTTGCTCTTGTTCCATCATGTTTGTAAATCGACGTTTGAAGCTCCGGTATACGGCTTCCCATATTCTTTCATCGTCTTCTGGTATCCCGTTCGCGATTTGTAATGTCAACCACCTGGTGTGGGTGGTGATCCATTCGTTGAGGTCGTCCCCCTCTAGGAAAGTGAGGAAAAGGATAGTGCGCGAGTATGCTTCGCACATCGTTTGCGTGTGACAGTTCATGCCCCTGTATAATTCCCATTTGGTGAGGAAAGTTTCAGTGGTCTTTCTATCCCCACGGAAGATAGGGGGGGCCTGTCCTTGTAATTTATTGTAGTCCCCTCTTCCAAGAGGGTCTATCGCTCCACCACTGCTATTGCCTCCGCCTCTGCCACCACCTCCTCCTGGTGGAGGTGGTCCTCCTGGCAGTCGTCGTGGTGGTACCCCTCCAGGGTATCGTCCAGGAGGTCCACCTCCTCGTGGAATGTTGGCGGGTACTCCTTCGCCTTCTACGCGTTGTCTTGCCAGATAACTCCATACCCGGCTCTGTTCTCTATCTGACGGGGGGTTGGGTTGGTCGGGACCGTACATGCGTTGGTTCGCGAGTTCATCGAGAGTTACGTGATGACCTGTATTTGGGTCGATAATGCATTCTTTGGGTTGTAAGGGTGGTGGAGCCTCTTCTTCTCGGGTGTTCTGTATTCTTCGCTCTGCCAGTGCATCGGCGAGCCGGTTTTCTTCTTCTGTGTAGGTGCATGTTTCCGTAGCCATAGCTGCAGGAGATCGAATGCTGATTTGTTCTGCTTGCGCAGCTAAGGAATTGATACGTATCTTGTCAAATCGTCGACGTTGCAGTTCTTCTTCTGCGTCTGGACGGTCTCCTACTTTGTCCTCCGTTGTAGTTGGTTCTGTGCTGCCTTCGGATGGCGCTGGTGCGCTGTCGTCTTCTGCACCGTCGATTGGACCCCACTGATCCTGATGTACCACATTGCTTCAGAGAATGTCGCAACCATATTCCGTTCCTGTGGGTCATAGTATGTCCCACCGTTCTCTGCGAGGGCTCCAAGCAACCTCTGTCCAACACATATGTTCGAAATTAAACTCAACTGGATAAACTCTTGATGGTCTTGTAGGTATGTCCACCCAGTATCCGGTGACATCGTTGACGGTTCCCCACCACGCGTTTCTGAGGTAGCAGATGGGAATGTTTCGATCTCCTCTTCGTTCGATGGAGTATTGCGTGAATACCCAACTATCTGCGGTAGTTTCGGTCGCCACAGTGATGGAGCTTGGTCTTAATGTTACGTGTCTACTGGCACGTGGCTCGACTTGAGCAGGGAGATAGGCGACACTACCAAAGACGACTTAGCGATATGACGGCCCTTGTGGCACGTGATCGTGGGAGTATAACAGCAAGCCCTAGTCGTGGGACAATACTGACTCAAGGACGAGAACTTATGAAGCAGACTCCTACTGAGAGGAGCGCAAGACTAACCCCAAATAGGGAAGGGAAGACAAGTAGATGCAGAGTAGATTTCAAGAAGACCAAGCTGCGGACTACGGCACAGCTTGGCTAACCTTATATACATATTCGCGAGGGCTTTAAAGCGCCTCTTGAATGGTAAGTAACCAATCACGTACAGTATGGTTATCGTATGAGTCCGTTCGAGTCATATAGTACAGGACCAATCACATCCTCGTTACTTATCGTACAGTACTGGTTGTTATCGGAACCGTTATCTGTGAGTCACATACCACTATCACATGCCTACAGTCCGGGGATACAAGCTACCCGGAACCCCGCGTCGTAACAAATGGGGTCTAAATTCAATATTGGCAAAACCAGGCCATCTAGAAACCTTAAATCATGCTTTTGTTAGCTACTGATAGAATGATGGTAGAAACCCTAAAATAACGACAGACCCTGCTGCCGGGTACCTTGAGAAGGGACACTTTTGCACATGTGAGACTGTTGACCTGCAATTTTGTCCTTTACAGTCAAAGATGACCAGAACAACATACTATCAAAGGTATATATTCATTATGGAATTGTTTTCCTGGCCTTCAATACCAATACAGGCAGCTGGATAACTCATGTACTGAATTCCTAGGAACAAGGAAAAACTCCAGGCTTACCAACGGGAGTATGCTTGGTGGAAGCAAGCTGCCAGATGTTGAAAGGTCGGCAGAGTAGAGCGCGCGCTGTTGGAGGAAAAGCATGTGCAAAGGCACAACCTGCTCACGGCAGCAGAGGGCCTACTGCCATCCTCAAAAGCTGCTATTGGCCTGTGCGTTCCCCCCCCTTCTGTCATTTGGTTCTCATGCAACATCAAGTGGTTACAAATGTGCGCTTATTGTCCGCTCACAAGCGGCAGATCCCTGACGCACTCCAGATATGATAGAAGAGGAAGAAAAAGCTCGGGACTACTTTGAGGAGTTGAAGGACACCCTGCAACTTTTCTGTCTTTGTGGATGGATAGACCAATTCTAAAAACACATTGAGGACTTTATTGAAGAGCAGCTTGCCAAGGCAGCAAGTATTACAGCAGTACCAGGCACAGATGACGAAGACTCTACCTGCCTTCATGGATTATGACTCTTGGTAGCTGGAGCTGTTCAAGAAGGGGAGCTGATTCGGCAGCCTGCATATGCTGCTACATGTGCCAAGCTGGACGGTGCAATTGTATGGCATGGTTGAGGGTATGTGATCAAAAATCATCTTCCATTTCCTTTCCTCACCCATCTGATGAACAGCACAGGGGTAAATGGAACTCATACTCACAGAGACAAGATAGACTGTGGTGAGAATAGAGTAACACAGGGAAGCAAGATCTAGCAAGTTGAGCTGATAGAGACAACGTCTGATACACAGTGATGAGAACTCGTCTTCATTAGAGAGGAAGACTACTAACCTGATACACAGTGATGAGAACTGTAGTATCAGGATGTACATGGTACTCTACTTATACACTTTAGAGACAATAGCCTTTGTGCTACAATAGGAGACAAAGGGAGCGTCTTACAATGAGTAGAATACAATAAGCCCTATAAACAATAAATGGGGCGAAACAAAAGGAATGTACTTAAACAATAAGTACAAGAGAAAGTAAAGAACAAAGAGATACATCACAATAAGGATATAACTAAAGAAAGTCCTAACGCGTACTACAATAAGTAGTCCTTGTGATTGTTCTGTATACATGATGTCATAGATAAGGTCCGAGATTGTAAAGATCATAATAATCTAATCTACATGTGTCCTGTATATCTAATCTAATCTAAAGCAGTCCATATCTGCATAAGTTCATTGAGCCGCTAAGTGCGCACAGGTCACTTATCAACACCATCTTTCCAGAGTTAATTTAAGGAAGTTTCGGCAGTGTTATGGCTGGTGATGCCAATTTCGGACTGCCAGTACAGGCCACATTTGTGTCATTGTCTCATGTCATATACAGTAGATAAAACATGTGCCATGTTTAAGAAATGCCCAACTTTGAGGCACCTTTACAAATCAGCAATAAATACCCAGAAATAGTCTAAAATTGCAACACCCCCAATGGACATTGGACCGATTAAACAGCCCAAAGTGGTTTGAGGGCTGCCGATCCCAGTTCATCAAAGCGCCAACAGTAGTGTAAGTTGCCACAGGTCCGGTACGGTGCATCAAATCTGCTGATGCAATATCTGGTCTATCAAAGCTGCCAACAGGCTTGAAGAACATACACAACCACGTACGACACATCCACTCTTGAATCCCCATGGCACGCAAGGGTGTAAAGGCATCCAAAGTCTTCCAGAGAAAATCTAAGGCTAAGGTGATTGAGTGGGTGACCTGAGAGCACTCTCGAGGAACCAGAAATATCCCGGTTGAAGTAGGCACCTTGACAAATCTGCCAACACCAAGGCGAGAAGCTGGTGGAATGGAGACAGACAACTATGGGGGAATATTACATGAAACTGACGCCCTACCCATGGATGTTGATGAGTCATTCTGGGTAGAGGAGCCAATCATACCCGAACAGACAAGAGTGAGTCCACATACACACCCTTCCCCAACAGCACTTGACATTTTCTCTCAAACCCAGCGCACATACATGGAAGAGTTTCTTCCTAAGATTTCCCCCTACTTGCATTGCCTCCTCAGTTCTGAGGGTGTCCCAGCTACAACAATATGCCAGAGCTGCATGTCTGCTCCATTTGAGTGGAGATGTACCGACTGCTTCCCTGCCCATGTGCTCTGCAGGGAGTGTTTGTTATGATCCGGACGCTTCAGTCCTTTCACATGTATGTCAACCACTTACCTTTGCTTCGGTTTCTGTTATCTTTGTTACTCCATTGGTGTGTTTCCTTTGTTCTATATGTGGTTTATCTCCTATTGTCTTGTGCTTCGGATAAGAAAACCAGATAACAACATTTACCTATGTCTGTCCTTGTGTGTTCGTCTTTGTGACTTGAGCACTATATATACTTGTACTTTACACTGTAAGAAGCCAGACTTGGCTTCGTTTGCAATCTAGCAACCTTGCCTTCGAACCTTTGGTGTGAATAGTTCTCCTCTCGTCTTGTGAACCACCTCTCTCAACTCTAATCGAGTCAAACCCTCCTTCGAAGTCTTTGCAGTTGTACTATAACAACGCCACACCTGATTGACTTAGTTCGCCACCAAGATTAGGCGTAGAGAAGTGCCTTACACTTCGGACTAGGTGTCCTGTCACTAAGTCAGTTGTGCACATTGTGCATAACATCTATTAGACACTATTAGAGTCGTAGCATCGCAGACAATAGACGTCTTTGCTCATCTATTAGTGTGTGTCTTCACAGACACTCTGAACCTTTGAACCACCCCTTGCACAACGCCCCTGCTAGGGCGTAACAGTGTTGCTGAAAATTCCACGAACGGCTTCCTTTCCACAGGGTTCAGAAGTGGACAGGAAAATACTTCATGTCATCATGGTTGTGAGAGGTTGGGATACGCTTGCACCTTGGGCACTCTGGGGATTTATGCCCAACTCAAAGTGTGCGTTGCCAACCCTTTTATATCTTAAACCCCATTCCAAAATTGTAGCCACAGAGGTGCTATGATGACAATAAAGACTGCCAGGTCGGTAGCCACAGTGAGTATGATGCAGCTGCCGACCTTGGCTTGGGCGGCTTAAAACCTGGGCATCACAACAAAGAGGGAAAAGAAATGATAACCATTGTTGATAGGTCTGGTGTCCATGAGATTGGCGTCAACTGGTGCTTCTGCCCCGAAGCTCCCGAGCGCGACATGCAGTTGATGACAGCAGGGCTCTTTCTGGCCACATTTCGCAACCCAAAGATGGCGTTTACCTTCCGGGTGCTTGAAGACTTCCATTTGGACAACCTTGAATGCAAGACGACTCCAAGCCAGTTTTTCAGTCGCCTAAGGAGACTCACAAATGACAAGTTTCCAAATTCAGTGCTGGTGGGAGAACTTAGCATATCTGCCAATGGCCAACTAACCAGCAGATTTAGGACCGATATCGGGAGCTGCTGAGAGTCTCCCGACAGTGGAGAGCACTCATTTCCCAAAAGCAATTTGGTTTTGGATATGGTAAAAACAAAGAACAGAAGCCAGGATCAATGGCTATATTCTGTGCTCTGTGTGCACAACCCAGAATCAACTTCCCTGAAAACTGGAGAGAGTTTGAAAATAGGTGTGTCGATATTCTTCAGGTACCTGGTAACTGCTGACATATTACTTTAGCAAAACCCTTTTTATGCGGGGCTTCATGATGGATGGGAACTTCCAGGCAGAGCACATGAAGATGAGAAATCCAGAGAATGACATTCCACTCTCTGAAGGCACAGGATTCATGGTCAGTCGAAAGCCATATGAATTACACCTGAAATCAGCAGTTGAGAGGCGGCAGGTAAGCACTATCTCTGGTATTTCGGCAGGGGAGAGTTGATGCTTGAACAGAGATCAACATGCCATGATCACCATGCAGTAAATAACACAAACAAGCATGGTGGGCACCTTGAATCAACTGGAATTGGTGCCACTGCATGCATTCATGGGGCTTTTATACCTGATTCTGTTGTTGACTTTCAAAAGGGAGAAGCGTAAGTGTTTATATCTATCTGCGTACAATGAGCGAAAATAAACCCCCAAAAAGCCAGAAGAATATGGACTACTCCATATTCAAGGCCCTGAACTTCAATATGGAGGGGATAGAGGCTACCCTTATCTGCTACGATGTCATGTGTCAATGGAGCGTCCATATGATGGAGAGGGTTATCAGCAGCAACTATCTCAAACTTCTGGATAACCTGGAGCTCAGGTTAATATTGGTCTTTTTCA